>WOFM01000304.1:0-24047 GCA_011428145.1 Ericerus pela | reverse complement strand
TCTTTACAAAATCTACTAATTATGTCACCAATAACTCAAATTCATATACATATACATATACACAAGTCCTGAAACAGCGCAGGCGGTTCTCTGGCAGTGCTGACAGACTTGCAAATTTATCAATAACCTTTCAAAATACGAAACTTGTTAAAGATTTTTCATTTTGGTGCGAATTTTTGGGAATATTGTGGATTTTTTGAAAATTGAAAGTTGGCAACACTACGTACTAATAACATCGCTTCAGTTCAGTAATATTTGGCATGCGAGCATTGCAAGCCCAAAAATTTCAGCATACAAATTAAAACCGAATTGGGAGGAGGGAAATAAGAATGCAGTAATTTTGCAATGAAATAAGTGAAACAAGCAAAAAAATTTTGGGTGTTTTTTTCAAGTTTTATCAGACAGTATAAAAAAATTGTAGATGCGGGCTTTTTCAAACAACAGTTGCTGATCTTTGTGGTTTTCAATCTAGCAGCACTGCTCTTTGGCTTGTGACATCTCTGGATTTTTTCTGGCATAACTATAAGTATCACTGTATAATTTGTTGTTTCGGAAAAAGAAACAAACATCTTTTTTATGTCTATATGGCTAGTGGCGAATGCGCATCGAACATAAGGGAATAATTGACGAAATAATATCGGGAAATAATTTTGTGAAATAATTTTAAAGAAAGAATTAACGGCTTACAAATTTATTATAATTATTCCATTTTCTTGTTCCCACGATGCAGGCTGCAATTTTTGTCCGATAATCACAAAATTTAATACGAACATTTGTATTAATCCAAAGGCCAGATCTATTGAAGATGATATTTCTCGTACCACCATTTTTGTTTTTATTTTGGCTATAATATGCTCAATTTTGAACTAATAGCCATGATATTTGGCATAAATATTTATTATAATTTACTGTAGTATACTACAAATTTTGATACGGATTAGCTGGATGGTACTTCTGGTATCGCTTTTTGTTTCTATATTGGTCATAAAAAGAGGAATTTTAGAACAATATGTACAAAATTAAAAAAATATATTTATTTTAATTTATTGTGGAATTGTGGAATACCTTGTCGTGAGAGATATTCACACTAGAAGGTCTTCAACAGTATTTGCGTGTTCTGCCACTTCATACGAATAAGTATGGGAGAGCCAAATCCTCGGCGAACACTGGCAATTTTTGAGCCGGTTCTGAGAGTTTATATACCGAATTTGGCACACGCACACGGACACACATACGTATGTATGTATACGTAATTATGTCATACGTTGCGTCGTTTCCTGTCTCCGTCGAGATGATAAGAAACGACGCAGTGCGTTTGGTACCGAGTCGTGACATTACCGAGATCGTTATCAGGTAATTGATCTCGACTCGTACGATGTATCTTACCTGTACGTACGTACAGGTACAAACATACAAACGCATTCGTGTGTATTTGTTTAACGTCATAGAGACGAATATTGCCAGCCTTTGGGCGGCGACTGTCGTCGAGGGGTGCGAGCCCCTAAAACCTCATACAAGTAATGTCCCCACAGCTACTCCCCCCCAGTTTTCGCGCCGCGAAAATGATAAGTCGCGTGCCTGGGGGGACTTATCGAGTCTACTGTCTTTGGTCTCGTTCCCACTTAGCGAGGGCAGACCCTACCGCGGCCCCGACGCATTCGTATAACTGCTTCCTTGCGTCTAAACGGGCCTGGTAGGCGTCCCTGCTATTCTGCCCCCTTCTTCTTGGCGGTCGTTGTCGTTGTGGAGCCGGATGATAGGGATGGGAGCGGTAGGACAGGCGTGGGTCGACTAACGTCAGGGGCCTTGGTCTTCGGTACATCGGGGAGTTCGAGCTCCCAGATGGACTGTAGGCCAGGCTTGCGGTGGGGGGAGGGCGTGGAATGCGCACCTTTTCCACCTGTTGTTGTTGATTCACCTCCATCCTCGCCAGGGCTAAGGGCCCCGGAGGTGGGTTTGCCACCTCCGGTGCTCTTTCCGGCGACTTTGGGGGCAAAATCAACGGAGGAAGGGGGGCGGACATTATTTTAACTATGTCCGCTGCCGAAGTCGTATCCATGAGCAACTCGTTCTCGATTTGCTCCAATTCCTTTTTGCGTTCCATCTGTTCCTTCGTCTTGATAGGCTGAGGCACAGGCGGGACTACGAATTGGAAAGGCTGGTTCGAGGACGGGGTGCTGGATGAGGACGACATGAGGAAGGAAATACAAGGTACAAAAAACAAAGAAAGAAGAAAAGAGAAAAAATTATGAGAAAACTTTTCGGCGTGTTCTAGTCGACAGTCGAAAGGCGTATGAAAAACTTTGCGAGAATATTTTCGATCGCAGCTTTATTCCAAGTCGTTATCTTTTTTCAGATTTGTTCGGAGGGGATAGTGCATTCAATATTCTTTAGCTTAAAAGTTTTCCGGTTAAATTTGGTTAAGTACAAGCAGAGTTAAGCGTGTTTGAATTTTCGTACTTTGAATTTTGTATTTCACAAAGGAATGCACTCTTCGCTTGTGACGTCACGATCTATTGACTATTTTATTATCGGTATTGTTTGTCAATAGAAACACGTTGCAATGTTTTTCTTCCGTATTGCACGTGGATTTGTTTATTCGTGTCGTATTTATATTGTACGCACTTTTTCTCTGCTTATCTGAAGAATTTCTATTGTTGCGAATATTCTCAGATTCTCGTACGTCTTTTGTGCGGGTTTGTATTTTCCGCTGCGGATATTAACTTTCGTGAATATTTTCAGTTTCTCCGTGCCAATCTCTCGGATTTTCGAGTTGGAATTTGGTTTTTCTGCTTTCTGCTGCCAAGGGGCCCGCCTCTTTTTCGTGGGCACAAGGGGCCGACGGATCGTATTGTATTTTGACGATCTCGTCATTGAACTTCACCGTTTTCTTTATTTTTATTTCCTCTTCTGGTGATTTTTGTGATTTATCACCTTTTTCGACTGGGTTGTCCTCAACTTTTCGTGGTTGTGTTGTTTCGGACTGTTCAGTCTGTTCTTCCTCTATTTTTTCCTTGTGTGTCGTCTTCCTTGTTGCTCTTTGGAGCATTTTCTTGTCGTCGTTTATAAGGTACGCAGGTTTCAATCTGTCAATTGAAATCGTTTTTTGTTCACCTGCGATTAGTATCACGAAATTCTTGTCATCTCGTGATACAACCTTATAAGGACCAGCGTATGGTTTCTCCAACGAAGATCTTATTTTCTCGTCTCTAACAAACACATGAGATGTTGTGGCCAAGTGTTTGGAGACATAAACCTTTGGTTGGCCATGACGAGCTGCCTGGTTCAGAAAGTTGTTGGCGTCAGTCCGTATGTCTTGGACGAGCGTTTCGGGGCTAATTTCTTTCGAATGGGTGAAAAAGTCCCCTGGTAGGAGTAGCTCTTCACCGAGCGCTAACTGCGCTGCAGAGTGACCCGTATCCGTTTGAAGAGCAGATTGAAGGCCCAAGAGGATGGTTGGTAGTATGTCAACCCATCTCTAGGTGTCGCAAGCCATAATGGAGGCTTTCAAAGCTCTGTGCCATCGCTCAACTTTTCCGTTTGTTTGAGGATGGTAAGCTGTCGTGTGATTGTGTTGTACACCAAGCTTCTTAGACAGCTCTTGAAAGAGCGAGCTTTCGAATTGACAACCCTGGTCCGTGATGATGACTTCAGGTACGCCATAGCGGGCAATCCAGGTGTCGTATAACCTGGCAGCTACCGTGGGAGCTGTCATCTCATGGAGAGGAACTGCCTCTGGCCATCGAGTTGCTCTATCGATCATCGTTAACAGGTATCTGTGTCCTTGGGATGGGGGTAATGGACCCACCAAATCTATATGTATTGTTTTGAACCGCTCCGTTTGTTTAAAAGATTTGAGAGGCGACCGAGTATGTCTTCCTACTTTGGACTCTTGGCAATTCAGGCAACTGCGAGCCCATTTGTTGCAGTTGGACTTCATCCGAGGCCAAACAAATCTTGATGATACTAGTCCAGCAGTGCATCTTGGTCCAGGGTGCGATAGATTGTGCACGCTACTGAATGCCAATTTGCGATACTTTGTCGGCAGGAATGGCCTATTCTTGCCTGTACTAATGTCGCATGTGAGTAAAACATTAGTACCAGGGATTTTCCTTTGTCTCAATTTGAGAGCTGTGTCATCGTTCGACAACAGTTCCTGCAATTCTGCATCCCTTAACTGTTCTTTGGCTATTTCAGCGTAAGGTAATTGAGACGGTGCCGAGATAGCTTCGATCCTACTAAGAGCATCAGCTGGAGTGTTGAGTTCTCCACTTATATACTGGATGTCCGTAGTCAACTGTCCTATGTAGTCCAATTGTCGAGCTCTTCTCGGGGAAGCTGGTTCTGTCTTTTGCGTGAAGGCATGTGTTAGGGGTTTATGATCTGTATACACAGTGAAACATCTACCCTCTAATTGGTGCCTGAAATGCTTCAACGCAGCAAATATTCCCAGTAACTCCCTGTCGTATGTGCTGTAGTTCTTCTCGGTTTTTGATAGCTTTCTGGAGAAGAAAGCGAGCGGTAACTTCTTGTCATTGTCCTTTTGGTACAGTGTTGCACCAATAGCAAAGTCGGATGCATCAGTTGCGACACATAACGGCAGACTTTCGTCTGGGTGAGCTAGTAGAGTTGCATTTGCCAGTGTTTCTTTGATGTTTTCGAAGGCTTTTTCAGCTTCTTCAGTCCAATCGAGTGGAGTCTTATCTTTCTTTTTATTTGTTTTGATTAATGCGAACAGCTTACTTTGTTCGGCTGCAGCATTTTTAATGCAACGTCTGTAGAAATTCACCATCCCCAAGAAGCGTCTGAGTTCTGCTACGTTGGAGGGTTTCGGGAATTTCAGTATGGGCTCTACCTTGGTCTTCAAAGGGGAAATGCCTTCGGTCGAGACTTGATAGCCGAGAAAGTCAATCTTGGATTGTTTGTATAAACTTTTTCCAACATTGATAGTAAGTCCAGCAGCGTGTATACGTTGTATAATGGTTCTTACATTCTTCTCGTGCTGTTGCTCACCGCCTTCTGAGCAAATACATATGTCATCCAAATATGCATAGGCAAACGGCAAATCCATAAACAGTCCATTGATGAATCTTTGGAAAGTTTGTGCAGAATTACGGAGTCCAAACGGCATTCGAAGGTATTCGAATAGCCCAAAGGGGGTTATGACCGCTGTCTTTGGGATGTCCTGTTCAGCCATTGGAATTTGGTGGAATGCCCAGTTGATGTCGATTTTTGTGAACATCGTTTTACCCTTCATATTCGCGTTGAAGTCCATTATGTTTGGGACTGGATAGCGATCAGGAACTGTTTTGGCATTTAAGGCCCTGTAGTCTCCAACGATTCGCCACTCTCCACTGGCTTTTTTGGTCATGTGGATTGGGGAACTCCATGAACTTTTTGAGGGGCGGCATATGCCTTCTCCTATTATGCGATCATAGTATTCCCGTGCTGCTTTGAGTTTATCAGGCAGTAGCCTGCGGGCTCTAGCATGGCAGGGCGGTCCTTTTGTTTCTATATAATGAATGGTATCATGTTTATAGGTCGGATGCCTGCGAATCGATGGTTGAGTGACTCCAGGATAGTCTGACAGAATCTGTAGGAATTGTTCGTCAACTTTCGTGCAACTGGATATATTGGTGTCCAGTTGGTACGCTAGCGTTTTGCCTTCCACCCATAGACCGGTTTGGTTGTCTATGATTTTTCCATTTTTTAGGTCAATGACTAGGCCATAGTGTGCGAGAAAATCTGCACCCAGGATCGGAGTTGGAACGTCCGCAATTGTGAAGGACCACGTCATGTCTCTTCGCAAACCGATGCTTACTTTGCTGGATTCTATTCCGTAAGCTGGAAGGTTTTGACCATTCACAGTTCGGAGGTAGTATTTCGGAGGAAATGCCTTTTGGTTTTTATCTGCTGGCAAAATGCTCAAGTCGGCACCTGAGTCAATTAGGTAACGTCTCCTATTTGTCCTGTCCTTGATGAACAGGCGGCGTGAGTATTTTTTCGAGGGATCTTCAGCCGCATAGACGACCCCTCTTTCTAGTTTGACGACTTATTGTATGATTTACCCCACCATTGGCATCTATTGTTGCACTTGGTGGCCTCTGCGCCAAACCGATTATGGAAAAAGCAGGATTTATCGTCCCAGTTTTGAGACCGGGGTTTGGGGGACGATGTTCTTCTTGGGGGAGTTGGACTCTGACCCCTGGTAGAATTGCTCTTGCGGTCTCTGGACCTGGATTTTCTGTCATTGCTTCTATTATTGCTCCTGCTTTTCGAGCGGTTGTTGTTTCTACCATTTCGTGGATTATTATTGCTTTTCTTCTTTATTTCACTAGTCAGCTGAGCTATTTGGGCTCTAAGCTGAGCTAGTTCTCCGGTCTCTGCCGATACTGCACTTATCGAGGATGCTGATCTCGAGTGTTCTAGTGCATTATTGGCACTCTTTGCTAGGAAGTCTAGGTCCTCGGAAGTGTTGATTACTGTGGTACCTATGGCTGCCAGACACTGCACAACATGTTGGGGAAGTTGTTTGCAGAACTGGTTTCCAATTACTGACGGTGACACTATATTATCGGCCTTTTGTCTGAGTTTGGCCATGAAGGTGGAGGGTTTGTCGTCTCCAATCTTCATTCCGCCCATCACATCATCAATGATTTGGTTCTGAGTCTTACCAAACACATTTCTTATTTTTCTGCAGAACCAACTGTATTTATCTGCTTCCGCCGGAGGGCATTCCATGATGTCCGGAATGCGGCGTATTATTTCTGCGGGCATGCCGCTACAAATGTGTGAGTATTTTTGGTCGTTTTGTAGATTTTCTGTCTTAAAACGACCCTCGAGGAGAGTTAACCATAATTCCACTTCATTTGGTAGGAAGTCCGGAATTTCTATCCTCCGTCTTTGGACAACAGGGTTCTGCAATGTTTGCAGTTGCAACAGCTGTAACAGCTGTGCAAGTACTTCGGGGGTCAACTGTGGCTGACCACTCCCGGCTGCTCCTGTTTGATTTGATGATGGGTTCGGGTTCGTGTTTCCGTTGGGCATCGTGTGCTGGACTTCTCTATTTGTGCTTTCAACAAAGAGTTTTCCAGACTCCGTGGGTTGTCGGTCTGGGGTTGAAGGGTCGGAGTCTTGGCTCAAAAGACGACCACTTCTTAGGGTTCGAGCTGTTGTTTCGTTTGGGTTAGCAACAGCTCCCAAACGCAAGGCTTCCGGCCTCCGGATCCGTTTTTGTTTCTCCGGAGTCTCAAAGACTTCAGAGTCTCTGGTCGAAGCTGGAGGAGTTGGCGGATGAGGGCAACTTTGTTCCTCCAGGTCTACTCGTCTTGGTTCCCTTCCGGCAAATATATTTGGAAGGGGGGGTGTAATTTCCCACTTTCTAAGTCAAGACCTCTGCTTCGACAGCCAAAGGTGTCTAGATCTTGTAAAAATTATTTGTATTACAAGCGAGTAACTCGCCAGCGCACCGCGCCTCTTTTTAGTTATAGCGCAACGCGCCTCTAGACACCCACGACGTAGCCAAAAAATCACGTCGGGTCACCACTGTGGAATACCTTGTCGTGAGAGATATTCACACTAGAAGGTCTTCAACAGTATTTGCGTGTTCTGCCACTTCATACGAATAAGTATGGGAGAGCCAAATCCTCGGCGAACACTGGCGATTTTTGAGCCGGTTCTGAGAGTTTATATACCGAATTTGGCACACGCACACGGACACACATACGTATGTATGTATACGTAATTATGTCATACGTTGCGTCGTTTCCTGTCTCCGTCGAGATGATAAGAAACGACGCAGTGCGTTTGGTACCGAGTCGTGACATTACCGAGATCGTTATCAGGTAATTGATCTCGACTCGTACGATGTATCTTACCTGTACGTACGTACAGGTACGAACATACAAACGCATTCGTGTGTATTTGTTTAACGTCATAGAGACGAATATTGCCAGCCTTTGGGCGGCGACTGTCGTCGAGGGGTGCGAGCCCCTAAAACCTCATACGAGTAATGTCCCCACAGGAATTCTATCAATTTTGGAGCGGATTAACCAGGTGGTACTTCTGGTAAATCTTTTTTTTTCGTGTTATTTATTTTTCTAATTTGCATGAACTTTTCTTTTTACAAAAATTTTGATTTTATTTGAAATTATAAGATTATTCACAATACTTTATCATCTTAATCAATTTTTCATTTCACGAAATAATACTTATATGAATTTCACATTGTCTAATATTTCATCAGCAGGTAACTAATTTCATACAATAATAACATACCATAAACGCATATGAACTTACAGGCAATTAATATGACCATCAAAATTCATAATTGTGTTTTCTTAAAAATCTATTTTTTCTAATGATACTTCCTGTGCTAGAGTTTTTCGACTTTAATTAATAATTTTAGAATTTTGGAAAATATAAAAAAGTAAAAATTTGTCATTTTTAATGCTTTTAGAATGCAAGCCAGCTAAGAAATCCAAAAAAGTTAAACAACACACAAATTAAAACCAAAAGGGAGGCAAAACAACAAGGTACAGATACCTGCATGGCCAAGTGAAGGAAAATACATTTTTTGAGAAGAAAGGGAGAAACACCACAACCAAAAAATTCCAAAGTACTAGCAAAATCAACCATCCCCTCCACCAAATACCAACTTGTTCAGGCTAGTAGAATGATTTTAGATTTCCAGGAAACTGAACAAATAGAACAAAAGACATAAAAATGAGGTTTATATTACTGGAATTTTTCATCCACAAGTGTCTCAGCGGCCTTGAAACAATGCGATCTTTGGATGTTGTGGTCCAGCACCAATCCCAAGTTGATCCTATGTGGGAAGCCCCGCTGAACTGCAGTAAAACGGACCAAATACCAAAAAGTTAAAAAGCTCAACATAAACCACAAATTCAAGCACTTGCTCAATGTGCTCTACTTAGCTGAAGAGGTTGTCTCACACAAAAAACATAATTCAAAAGGCTATTGAAAACTTAATTTCAATTCGGGGGCAAAAAATATTGCCACTGATCGATGTAATAGGATCTATGTTAACAAAATACAATTTTGAACTACACATAAAATACATGTGAATCAGTACCTAAACCAGGTGAAAAAATTGCATGTGTAATGGCGTCACAAATTTGAACACTATTAGGTTAAATGGTATGAAACTTCGTAATCAAAGAAAATTTTAAACATACAATTCACAATTATTAAAGATTTCATTATACATTGCAAACTATTTCAAGTGCCAATGAATAAGATTTATGAAATGATCTACAAAGAGGTAAATTCATTGCAAAAACTCCCATATATTGCCGATTGAAAAATCAAACAATAACTGACCAGCCTGACAAAGTGATAACCAAAAAATGATACAAATTGTTATCTGTAAACACACCTCCACAAATCGCATTGTTTTGTACATCATGCCACTTGATACAGCTAGAAATCTGCAACAAATTCTAATCATAATAGGCTGCGGCAAGAAAAGCATCATAATTTAAGCTAATGAAATAAAAGCTACGAGGAGAAAAAGTTGATGAGCAGCCTGCAGTTACAAGTAAAACGGATTAAATTTAAATTAGGCATTGAATGGTGGAGTAAAAAATTCGTACATATGAGCAGGGCAAAGCAAAAATAAATTATAAGCAAGATCAAGCAAAGAGAAAAAAAAAACAGAATTTAAAGAAAAACGTATGGTGAATCACAGTAGGCATAGAAATTACGTCATAGTGGTAAAATAATTAAAGGAATAGAAATTAAAATTAAAGCGAATGATGTGAATGAAGTGAAATGACATATAAAAGATGATGAGAAGTGAGAGAGAGAGAGAACTGAAGAGATAAAGATTGGCTATCTCAATGGGTTCCAACTTGGGGTGATAAGCGCAGCTGAATGCAGGAGAAGAGTTTTAATATGTTGCACTGCATTCAATTTGGGCCTAACCTTATTAACTTGATGTAGGCAGATACAGGAGCTTGAAACTTTACCTTGATACCGACATTGCGCAGGACTGCACCTATTAGTAATCCGGCATTAGCTGCATGAGCAGTACTCCTACCCTTATATAGGGTATTTCACTTGTTTAACACTTGCCACAAGAATTTCGCTGCATTGCCATATGCTGTGCTCAATTTGGGCCTAATCTTAAAAATTCCAAAGCCATATATAGAAAATAAAATACGTATTTTTTTGCCCCACTACACCATACCCCTATTACGTTACACAAACTGACCTTTTTCAGTTGTCAAAATTCAATAATGAATGTAGAAATGTGCAAAAAATAATATTTCTCAGTTAAGGTAATTAATATTATATATGTATACTTAACACTAGCCAGTAAACCAAAACAAAAAGAAACAATGTAAGGATGGTTATCCAACTGAATTCAATGTAGCTCCCAAACTCATTTTGAAATTTATTGGGTGGCAACACTGAATGATCTCAAAGCCTAAGCAAACATATGATCTCAAAACTTTATCAAACAAATCAGTCAATACTCAAAGTCACTGTCAGCATCCCAGTTCCTCTGCTCTGAAACGCGTAGTTCCTTTTTGTAACTGAGATGAGCAAAAACCCTGTTGCCACATCTCTTTTCTTTGATTATAATCCCAGGCTAACATACATGAATTGTACAAGTACTCCCAATTCTTCAACTGCAGTCGTAGAGCTGCAGCTAAATGCTTGCCTTACATGTGGAAAGTGGGAGGGTCGAGTGCTATTGAATTTTGTACAATTTTATCTTTTTTTTTTTTATTAATTTCATTTTGTTTTTTTATTTTTTCATTCTGTCATGTAGCTTAATGAATTCTATTAAAAAAAAAAAAAAAAAAAAAAAAAAAAAAAAAAAAAATTAAAAAATTAAAAAAAGAAAATTAACATTTAACATATACGATTTTTATATCTCGCAACATAAGATAAATTGCTTATTTTGGTTAGAAAAAAAAAAAATATATGCTTCTGAAACTCAAAATTCAAACTCCCAAATGATAAAAATGTAAAAAATGTAAAAAATGTAAAAAATGTAAAAATATTAAAAATTAAAAAAATTACAATTAAGCCAAAAATGGTATATTTTGATCTACGACCCTGTATACAGCTTGTACAGGTTTATAACAAACCAAAATTGGTAAGTTTTGGGATTTAGCCATACAATTGGCAATGCTGGTGAAGTGAAACCTTAGGGCATTCACACAAGAGACACATAAACTAACTTAGTGATCACAATAATAGAACTTTGTTGGCCACATAAAGTAATTTGTGAAATTGAAATTGTGAGCAAGTAGAATAAAAGCAAATAGAAATATCTCTTCTATTGTGTATTTTTCAAGTGTCAAATTTTGTAATGGCTGCCTTTTGAAAACCAGTAGACTGATTTTGCTCAAATTCAATACCAAACCAGTCCCTAATATCTAATCTCCAACTGCCATAAAATTTCAAACCCAAATCTTTTAATTTACAGGAGTTATTGTGATGATAACATTGTGGTTTTGCAAAACTTTGAGAACGCCTCCCTCCAAAACTAACCAATGAATTATTTCAACACGAATGTGTAGCTTATGAAAGCTTTTAACACTATCCCAAGTTTCATTGTTTTAGGTCAAACAGGAGAGGATCCACAGACTCTCAAACAGTGCCAAAATGAGCAAAAAGTGGAAATATATATATATAATTATAGAATACAGAAATCGAGTGACATATATATATTTGTGATCTAGGACTCAGGATCAGCGCTTTTACACAACTCCCGCCATTGCACTGAATGCAATGGGAGTATTTTATGAAAATAATTGGCAAAACTATTATCTGCATCAAATCCACCCAAAAGAAGTAATTATTCATTTGATTAAATATGTCAACTTCTTTAATAAACAGAAATTTATAAAATAATCAAATATTTATAGGCATCAGCTTGTAAAACAGCCTTTTTTTCATACTAACGCCGCACCATTTGCTTAAGATCGAGTAAACGGCGCCATAAAAAATAACCAAAAATTCCATTAAGAAAAAACTGAATTTCTACACTGATGAAGAAATGAAACTTTTTTTCCTGAAGAACAAACAAAAAGCAGTCAAGAAAAAACTCATTTCTATACTGGTGAAGAAATTATATTTTTTTCCGACAGTTCCAAACTGATTTTGAAATCTTGCACTTTGCTATCTAAAATAAATTCAATAATAAACACTTTTTGGTGTATGACTTGAAAAAAAATTATTTCAAGCCTTGATGGTGATACACTGTCCAAATCAGAATTTTGAAGAAAAAGAGGAGTTTCATACTGGTGCTGAAAGGAATTGAAAAACTTGACAACTACTTACGTATTAGAAGAAAAAGCACTCACTCAGAAGAGAAGCAAAATTCATTTCCTCAAAAGGAAAGCAAAGTATTTTCTTCGTGAATAACATACAAAAACGAACACCCACTTACTTTCATTTTTACAAGTGATTTTTGTTCCTCGAATGTCAAATTTGTTGATCCATTTTTGTACCGCTTGACAATCGCATCCGTCACCTTCCATCACAAAAGGCAACCCGCCTTTAGTGTCACCCACGAACAATTCTTTCAATTTACACAATGGAGCCAAATCGGCTACCCCGAATTTAGTCAACCCACCATTCCTTCGGAGTTCCAATTCAACCAAACTATTTCCAACGTCACCAAGTTTCGGAAATTCCGTCAGACGAGCGTTTCTTATTCTTAATTTCTCCAAAGATTTTAGATTTGTCTGCTTGCTGATGCTGGATTTTTTGAAAAATTTGTAATTTCCGGTGAGATTTAGTGTGACTAGAGAGCATGGTAAATCTGGTAACTCCTCAAAGATATTGTAGTCCAAGTAAAGCGTGTGTAACTTGGTTAGTGAGGCGAACACATCGTTGTCAAATTTCTCGATGAGGTTGTTTCTAAGAAACAGTATCTGAAGGTCTGGATAGGAAATGAACGAGTCTGATGTTAGAACTGAAAGTTGATTGTATGACAAATCTAGAATCTGAAAATGAATGCATAATAATGCCGAAGTTAACATACAACGGATGCTCTAAATTTTGCGGTAAGTAAAGAACGAAATACCTGTGTTTTAGGATTACAATGGCGTGGAACTTCCAGCCATTCACTGGCTTGACAATTTGCTCGTTGAAGTTTATTACTAAAGCTTTCTATACAATTTTCATTAGCAGAAACAACTACGAGACTGAAAGTCGCTAACATAAGAAGGAACTGCTGCATACCTGCAACAAATTAAAATCGCGTTGACTTCAAAGACGTGACAGAGGTAGAATTATGGAATTCAATTATTTTAAAAACACTATTGAACGATCCGAGCATATTACGAGATTTATTCAAGAATATCAATTTACGTTCTCCATTCCTCCAATATATCTATGTAGGATGCGACCATTCCCTAAAAAACAAAATCGTAAAATTTTCTTCTTTTCCCCAAAAATAATAAAATAATAAAATATAATAAAAATAAATACACGCACATTGAAACGCCGTGAGCGTCTTCGACTAGGCTAAACTCTTAGCCTAGCTACGTAGCCTAACATTTTTTCCCTCTCTTTAAGTTTTTTTCGATCTGTCACACCACCATCTTTTTTCTAGTGGTGGTAGAATATAATACAACCTCGGTTGTTGATCTTTCTCTACCTTTTTTCTCACGAATTATTATGTCACGGGCATACTTATTATATTATTTTTTCATGTAAAATCATCCTTGTTTTGTCGACCATTGCTGGTTGAAATATTTTTTTTCTGCATTTTCATAAAACTTTGATTTTTAATACACAATAATTTTTTTCTCTTATGGTTTAATTTATATTCGCGGGCATCAAGCCCACTAGAGGAAATTAATTGGGGTTAATTCAGGCTGGATCTCTTCTAAAATATGCCTTCTAGGACATTAGCTTTTTTTTTCCTGTTGCATGGTATAAAGCGGTGCAGGTCTTGGGCTCTTAACTCGCATCTTCACCGAATTCTGTTGGTGGAGATGCTCTCAGTTCATTCAATTGAGTGTGTTTTTTATTTCTGGGGAAATTATGCTGGTCTTTATTGGGTTGGATTCTGCCACCCAGGGTCGCATACCACATATACTCCAACTGATTAAAATTGCACTGCATAAACCCAGGGCTACTTTCATTTCCCAACCATAAAGTACAGTATAAGTCTACTTTTTCTTTCATGCACATCATTAATTCTTAGGCTAATTAGATAACAGTGAGATTCTAATTTTGTCGTTTTAGTCTCATCAAGTGTAAACCCACACCTGTCTTTTAACATTAATTGTTCCATCAGTAACTCATACTATCAAAACTATGGATTTGATTTATTCAGGCTCAAAAATGCATGCCTTAATGAAGCATAATCAATTGTAATGTGATAAATATATTTTAAAATTCATAAAATGAAGCGCTTAAGGTAGATGCCACCTCAACGATTTGAGTTTTATTTTTGTCTACTGGAAGTGTATTATCCCTGATGACCAATTAATTTTTTGTAATATAAATAAGACACTCACAGTTTTATCATATATCTTACATACTACATAGTATGGAATTTATTAAGTAGGTTTTCTTCAGAAAATCTACTTATTACGCTTGGTGCGTTATTAGCCCCCAGTGTTGAGGATTGATATATTTTTCCTTTCATGACCTCAGGAAAATTTTGGCATCAATAACTCAAATTCACACACACACACACACACACACACACATATACACACACATACACATACACACGCACGCACACACACACACACACACACACACACAGGGTTATTCATGTTATCACGCACCATTGAAAATTAACATTGTAATTCGTGATAAAATGAATAAGTAAGGTAATTGTCAAATATAATTCTTCATTGATGTTGCACCAAAATATGCAAGTAATGTATCAAGATGATGTAATTTATTAATAAGGAAAATTAAGATTTTTAACTAAATAATTCAAAATGATACCAGTTTAGTCATGACTCAATAACCTAGATAATCAGTAAACTTAGCTTGAACATGCTCTAATTGACAGTAGGTAATTTTAGCCCTTGATCTCAATCCATTGGATGTTTTTTTGTGAGGTCACATATCATCTGTGATTTACAAATATCGACCACATTCCATTGTCTAAGGACTCGGCTATACTACGAATTATTGCTGGGCCAAAATCACCTGTGCTTCGTTATCTAGAGAATGTTCAAGTCGAGTTTATTGATTGCTCGTGATATTGCATTGTGGCTATAGGTGGTCATTTTGAATGATTTATTTGAAAATTTTCAATGTACTTATTAATTACATTATCCTGATTCCTTAATTGTGAATTTTGATGCAATGTAAATGACAAATCATATGACATTTACTTGACTTATTCTTTTTATCACGCATCACAATGTTAATGTCCTATGGTGCGTGATAACATGAATAACCCTGTACATATATTTTTTCGGAATTTTTGTCCGAATTTGGTACGAACATTTTTTTACTAAGTCAAGAACCAGATCTATTGATTTTGGTGTGAATTGGCTGGACAGTACTTCCCATATCACCATTTTTGTTTTTATTTTAACTATAAAATGCCCAATTTTGCACCAATAGCCACGAAATTTGGAATATTTATTTTTCATCTACCTACTATTTTAGCTACACATGCATTCATCTAATCTATTTTGCCTCGAAGTATTCGTTTGCTTGATATGCATTAAGCTTCCTTCTTTTTCCTCTATCTATTCTTTTGGCTACATATTCATTAAGCTACCTTCTTTTTCCTCTACCTGTTGTTTTAGCTATAAATTCATTCTTCTACATTTTCTTTTGGACACATATTCATTTGGCTACCTTATTTTTCCTCTACCTATTATTTTTCCTACATATTTATTAGGCTACATTATTTTTCCTCCAAGTTTTGTTTTGGCTACACATTTATTCATTTGGCTTCTTTATTTTTCCTCAACTTTATTGTTTTTGCTAATTATTCATTCAACTACCTTATTTTTCCTGTACCCATTCTTTTGGATAAATATTTATTAGGCTACCTTTTTTTTTGTCTTCTTACTCTTTTGGCTACATATTCATTCAGCTGAGTTATTAAATATATTTTCTCTAGAAAATCTACTTGTTATGTTAAGTCTGTGTTAGGAGTGGATACGTATTTCGTTGCATGACCTAACGAAAATTTTGGCCTCCGTAATTCTCAGAATGCATTTAAGCATTTACAATTGATTCCCATCACAGTCTTTGAAACAAAAATAGCTATACAACGACAAAGGAATTGAGACGTTATAATAATTACAGGTGGAGATCATCAGTAACGCATCTTTTCATTAAAGCGTCTAATAATCAGGAATGATGAGCAATAAATGAACGGTGGCCCCATGACGGCTGGAAATACAATCAAATCATCTAGGATCCATTTCTGGTCATAAATGAGGTCGTGGAGCTATCTTGTAGCTTATTGAAAAGGATCGATACATATTACACCGTTTACTTTGGCAAAGAAAGTTACCAACAGCATTCGAGATAATGAAGGAAAGAGATGTGGAACGCACCTATCAAACATGACGGCGTCTGCGATTTCAAATTCAAATCCTGAAAAATTAAGAAAAATCTATCCCGATTGTATTTCCTCGCCACGTGCTAAATATACCGAGATTTGGAAAATCAAATAAGGTGGAGTTCGTTTTAAAGACTGTTAAAATACTGATTAATTTTTGATAAAAGCATACTGAAAAATTAAGATGGCTTTGAAGTTACTGAAGAGAATTTTTAATGAAATGAAATACTGAACAGGAAATATACAAATGATAATACTGAGCCAGTTACAGAACAGCAGATAGACCAATATAGGCTATTTTTTTTTTCAGCTAAAGCCCTACAGATATATGAGTCCGGTGATACGCCATTTTGTATCTTACAGCTTATAAGTGAATTCACTGATATTTATGTTAAATTTGAGAAATTTTATGGTTTTAGATTTTTTTCATTATTTCATTTGAAATCTACGTTCGCCCAACAGATTGAAGGGCCAAAGAAACAAGCCACATATCATATAAAATTTTATGGGATCAAACTACACAATCAAAGTTATCGAATGCGACTGTAAGAGAACCATTGCTTGTGAAAAGCTGAAATTTTGGTGAAACATTAACATACTTATTATGTTTGTTAAAGATTCTGTTATGACTACTCACGATAGGTATTAACGATTTTATTTCGATAAAATAAAGCCCGCGGTGGAAACATGTATCAACATAAAATACAATTTAATGAACGTTGCAAAACAGATACCATACCCCTGAGATAGAGACGATCGAAATTCTTAACCGCAGAGATGAGGTAATTACATGCATATATTGAAAGAGCAATAAATGACTTGGAAGTTATAGGTATCAAAATGTAGCCCGAATAAAAATCACGACTTCTGCGTTCACAGGTAAACAAACACACAGACGGAGAATTTTCTCAACAAAAAGTAAATTTCCTCATTAGTTTATAAATAAATATGATAATGGGAAGATATCGTTAACACTTTCATAGATATCTCGATGATTTGAATTAGTCGACTACATTTTTCTCTGAAACAGCTGATTTTGATGAATGAGGGCATAGAACTTTGAACCCTCTAAGGTACTGATATAAATAATAAAAAACTCTAGCGTAGCAAGCCTCGCTAGAAAAAGTAGGTTTTCGATAAAAAAGAATTATGAATTTTGATATCACATTAATCGTTATCAAGTTCATATGCGTAAATGATATGTTATGATTGTAGGAAATTTGTTGGCTGCTGATAAAATATTAGATAATATGAAATTTAAGAGCATTATTTCTTGAAAAAATTAAAAATTAATTAAGATAATAAAGTATGGTAAATAATCATATAATTTAAAATAAAATTAAAGAAATATAATAAAGCTATAAAATAAAAAAAAAACAAAAAAAACAAGAACACGTGGAAAATTTTTGTAAAAAGAAAAGTTCATACAAATTCGAAAAAAATAGAGGAAAAAAAAGCTGTACGGGAAGAACCGTCTGGACGATCCACGCCAAAATTGGTAGCGTTCTAAAAGAAGTTGTAATAAATATTTATATCGAATTTCGTGGGCTAATGATGTAAAATCGAACATTTTGTAAGCGAAATAAAAACAAAAGTGGTTGTACGGGAAGTACTGACCGGTCGATCCGCACGACAATTGATAGCATGTTACAATAAATTATAATAAATGTTTGTTTTAAATCTCGTATATATTGTTCCAAAATTCCGCATTTTATGATCAAAATAAGAACAAAAATAGCGGTACTTGAAGCACCAACTGGCCGATCCACGCCAAAATTGGTAGCTTACTACAATAAAATATAAGAAAATACTTATTCTGAATTTTGTGGCTATTGGTGAAAAAATGAATATTTTATAGCCGAAATAAAAACAAAATTGCGGTACTGGATGTACCTTCCGGCCAATCCGCACCAAAATCAATAGGTCTGGTCCTTGGCTTAATACAAATATCCGTAACACATTTCATGATTATCGGATGAAAAAAGCGACCTGTACCGTGGGAACAAGAAAACTGAATATATAATATATAAATTTGAGTTATTGGTGTCCAAATTTTCCTGAGGTCGTAAAACAAAAAACGTATCCACCCCCAACCCTGGGGGTTAATACCGCACCAAGAGTAATAAGTAGATTTTCTAAATAAAACCTACTAAAAAACTGATGACCTATGCAACGGAGGCTAACGATCAAGGTGCTAGAAGAAAAATAAGTAAATTTTTGAACGTAATAATGGACAAAATGAGTAGGTAAGTAAACATTACAATCGCAACTGTGATGGAAACTTCAGAATTGATTATGCTCTATTTGATAAACTGAAAGAATATACGAAAGAAGGAACGAGTCACTTGAATATATTGACGCATACAAAAAAGGGCAAAAACTAGTTTTAATGACAGACTGTTCACAATAAAATACCCATGAAACTGAGGATTTGTTAGTTGGTCTACAAATACGAATGTTGAAAAATCTTCTGTATACATACGGAAAGCCTTCAATCTACACTGAACGAGCTACAACTGACAAAATGGAATTCTTCAGAAATCAAATTACTTACCTTCCTGAATTTCCCAAGCATATATTCTAAATACTATCGTGTTTAATTGTAATTATTAAAAAAATAATAAAACCCAAATAAAAAAAGATAAGACTACATTGAAGAAAATGAATTAAAAATATCTCTTCCGCGCATCAACCGCGGCGTGTACTTTCCAAAAATGTCTAATTCTGTAATGGCTGCCATTCAAAAACGAATTGACCAATTTCGCTCAAGTTCAATATCAATTACTAAATCAGTCCTCAATAGACTTCAACTACCATAAAAATTTCAAACCAAAATCTTTTAATTTATGAGAGTTGTCATGATGACGACATGGTGGGTTTGCCAAACCGAGATATAAGATGTCCACACATCAAACAATAATTATGTTTTCTCATGAATATAGAACCATTTCCTTTTTTTCTACGGCTGTTAAAAATATCAATGAATACGATAATTTAAGGAGACTGCTTTCAAAAAGAAGAAATAATAAAAAGAATTTTCGGAGCTTGGATCTTAACCCTTTCACAACTTTTCATACTTCTACTAGTAAGTCACAAAACTCAAGTGAAGGAATGCGACTGCTTGCCACCAGGGCAGTATCAAGAGTTTTTACGCCCTGAGGCAATGAAAAATTCTTCCACCCCCTATTCCATCATCAATAAAATTTTAAAACAAGAAAAACATTATTTTTATATGCGTCTGTGCCGCCCCTAGAAGCTTGCCTTCCTGAGGCACTGCTTCAGTTGCCTTGCGGATAATACGGCGCCGCTTGCTACTCATGCATAACTAACTTAAAAATACAGAATTCTCAAAATACCATGTATGAAATTAAACTTACCTGCAAATCACAAATTTTTAAATATTTTCATATTTTTACATTTTTCTATTAGAGATATTCAAAAATTTCATCAAATTCATTTGGATAACCATATAAGTTGGATTCGTGGGTTGCAAGCGAACCCCAGAACCATAACTGAAGCGAAGTTGATTTCCTAGAATAATCTCCCTTCCTCCAACCCACCCACAAAAACAAAATGTACCTGTGCCACATCACACATGTTAGAAGTTAAACTTCGCACTTCAATAAACATATCTAGAGATGTATCATAAGATAAAATGGTAAAAAATATTATCCTAACCAGTTTTTAGGTCACACAGGGGCTCAATAAGTGGTGCAGTCCAAAAAAGAACTGATATTTTACAGAAATGACGATGTATTTTAACATTCAATTTAAAAAACAAACGATATCCTAACTCTTTAAATACCTTATAGAGGTTAGGAATTGAAAATGAAATAACTGAAATTTTCAAAAAATAAACACACGTGCGACGAATGTTCAAATTCTATTAGAGAGAACAGAATTTTATTTTTAATAGATCGAATTTGAAAAATCGGACTTCTTCACGACATCAGGCTTAACTTGAAATAATGATTTAAGAATTTTAGTAAATTTTGGTTCGACGATTTACGAGCAATGGCGTCATCACAAATGTTGTTCTGTAAGTGGGAACATTTCAACAATACAAAGAAACTTGCTGGAATTTTCTACCAATCCGAATAATTTCAACTCAAAAATTTATCGTTATAAAAAAGAAGAAAGTAGTTTTTTTCCTGTTTTCAAAATCAAAACAGTGGATATTTTATCGAATGTTTTCATGATGTAAAATTGAATACATTCTGAGATGAAAAAATTACAGATGAAAAAAACCGTAATAGGATAATGAGACTTGACCAAATTTTGAAAAATCCCAATAGGAACTGATTTGAGTTGAAAAATAGGAATTCAGTTAAATATTCTAGATCCTTTATTTGCTTCATGTTCATAAATTTTACTGCTTACACTCGAGAATAATTTTGTTTTTACTTATATGTATATTCTAAGATAGAAATATTTTAGGACTAATTTTAGCCTTTCTCTGGAAAAACTTCATAAACTGATGTGTACTGATAATAGGATTTCAAACTTAATGGGAGAGAACCGTCAACAAACCATATTTTTGACATTTAGAAAATCTGATACTAAAAAATTGTGTATTTCTCCCGAATTCCGAAGTAGAATTTTTCTCGAATGCCAATTTAGTGGTACCTATAGTGTAAAATATATTTATCTCATCCAGATAACCGGTAATAGGATATCAGTAATTAATGGAATCTTCTATCCATTTCATATTTTCAAATAGCACTCCTCATCCTAGAGGACAATTAATTTCTTTTTTTATCTGATAACACAAATTTTGATATTATTGTGGATACTTAGACTGAGTTAAGTATCCAAAAACAATAACATCAAATTTTTTTTTTAATGTGGCACACATTTCTATTTTCACTACGCTGAATTCAGAGTAAATTCGGAAAAAATTATTTTGGTTAAATTTTCATTAAAAAAGGGTGCTACAGCCAATCACAGAAAGAATACTTTAGGTGTTCAGGCGGCACGGGGATTCAAACCCATACAGAAACGGTGGTGCGACGCACCACAGTTACAGTCGACTGTTTCACTAGTGTCCGAGAGATGGTGTGAATATTCCATCTTCCGGATCACATCGAGGTCACCACTTTAGGTGTTCAGGCGGCACAGGGATTTGAACCTGTACTGGCTGAACACCTAAAACCTCCCTTGTTCACCGTCACAAAAGGCAGCACCGTACTCACTCGGCCACGGTGCCGGGTGCCGGTGTTCGAGGGAGTATGGATACTGATATGCGCCGACGTAGTGTGGCGGCTGCCACAAATACAAATTCCTACAGCCAATCACAATTTCCCCACTAGTCGAAATGAGAAAATATCAATTAAATTAATATCGATATGTAATGTTTTATCGTAAGATTATGAAAGAATTGGTGATGATCGATATATCGATATGATATCGATATGTATTTCATTTATATTGTGTTATCATTTTTTCAAATTTCAATTTTCATTAACAAATTTCAAACTTCAATTGAACAACTTAACAAGTGGTTTGCTGAAAAGGAATTTTTTCAAACTCCGCTATGTTCCCCCCCCCTGAGATATGAAATGTGTACCACATTAAATGTTCTAGTTCGCTGACACCCTAGAGCGCGTTTTTTTTATATTCTTCAATTTTCATTTTCTTTGAAGGTCTATCAACAATATCACTTCAGAATTTCTGAAATTACTATGTGTCCAGGAACATATATGAATGGCTTTCAAATGGAATCAATTCCTATTTGAATTTTTCAAAATTTAGTAAACTGTCTCATTGTTCTATTAAAGTTTTTTTCATCTATAATTTTTTCATCTATACTTTCTTCATCTCGGAATGTTTTCGATTTTATATTAAGAAAACAATCATCAAGATATACACTGTTTTGATTTTGAAAACAGGAAAAAAAAACTACTTTCCTCTTTTTTATAACCATTAATTGTTGTGTTGAAATAATTCCGAGGTAGAAAATTCCAGGACGTTTCCTTGTATTATCATCCAGATAAATTTGAAGAAAGTTTTGAACACCTCTGATACGCAAATGTAAATATTTGAAAATATTTAAAAATTTATGATTCACAGTTTAGTTCAATTTCTTATATTTGGTGTTAAGAAAATTTTATATTTTTCAATAGGTTCTGTATGAGTTACAAGGAATTCCACACTTTCATTTTGGAAGTTTTGTGATTTTTACTCTAGAAGTATGAAAAATTATGCGAGTTAATAGCATTGTAGCCTGAAATTTGATAAAATCAATTGTGAAACTGGGACAAAAACGTAGCGAAATGGGGTTCTCGTGAATGTGGGATAGCCATAGCCGCGTTATGCGTGGGTATGGCCCAGAAAAACATTGGTGTAAACTGAAGCCTGAAGGTTACTAGTTGAAAAAAGGGGATGTTAAAGATAGGAGCAAATTCGCCATTAAACTAAAATTACTCCATATCACCATGGGCAACAAATTTGTTACGAGTGGAGGACCTATAAATGCCACTATGGTCGACACATGTAAAAAATTGTTTCTTAAACAATTTCAAAGAGCACAAGCACCAGCTACGTATCAAGCAGAGAAAATATTTTATTCTTCAGTCATTTCCTCTCTTCACTTATACCTATATGCAACAGATGAATACAGCTCTTATATAGGCAACAGACGAACAGAGGAATAAACATATCATAAGATGGGTCAACGAAAGTAATCATCGACTTTTTTTGAGAAATACAATCACAACAATATATTACTAAAATATCTATCTCTTTTCTTCTTTTTTTTACACCGCAACAAAAAGAATCAAAAATGTCAATAAATTTCCATCTTCCAGAAGGAAGACACCGCATCGTGTTCATTTCCAAATTGAGTAGACTACTTTTTTTTTTAAAGAAAATAAAACAACGAATTCTCGAAGTGTTTCAGAAAAACCACAAAATTAATCAATCAATCAATTAATTCAATCTACGTTATAAAATTCAATCTACGTTATAAAATTCAATCTCACTTTTTGTATATTTATCCGCGTTTTTTGCAACATTCACGTTTTAATTTTGAAAAAAACTGCTCTTCACTCACTTCACGATTTCACAGATTCTATTGAAGCTACGAAGTTAGAGTTTGTAGCGTTGAAAAAAAGAGAAAATTCGCTTGAGTTCTCTAATAAAATTAATAATTTTTTCACTATCATTAGTTTTTCACAAATCGGCCATAAAAAAACTACAAATTAATTAAAAATTTGCCGTTTTTTAATTTTTCATTCATTTCAAAAACTAATGACAGAAAAAAATTTTCGGCGATGACCTCCCCTATTTTTCAATAACAAATTCATTTCCACCATCAGATTTCACCTGAAACGAATTAATCACGAGATAACGGGAGAGAAAATACAAGAACAAAACTGAGCGCTCTGCTTATCACTATATATATAGGTATATATATACAAAGGGCTTTCCCCATATTTCGTCACCTATTGGACATTGAATGCACACGCGCGTATATAATTTTATGATTTGTAACTAGAATGGTTGGAGAAGG
>WOFM01000303.1:421711-488351 GCA_011428145.1 Ericerus pela | reverse complement strand
TCTCACCACGAAGTGCTTTCCCCTACTACTTTCGATCGTACATTGCTGTTGCTTCGCCATTTCGTATTCTGTTAATAATGTATTTTTCATTCGTGCAATAAACCTCAATATTACCACAAGTCTCAAGTTCTTTCGATCCTCGTTCTGTACGCCTCACATCAGTATTCTCAGAATTTTTTTAGACAGTTGTTGACTGGTTTTGATTTTTTATATAGTTATCAAATCATCTACTTGGGATTTTATGCTTCAAACTATTCGTATATCATATAGTGGAAATTTGAAAATTGCTGATTTTGGTTTTACCTAATATATACTATGAAATGCGATTAACTTCTTGGTATGTGTAGTCTTTGCTGGTCTTTTGGATCATTACAAATGACGTGTATACTTTTTCACATCTGATTATTACAGGTACAAATCCTGTGGTACCACAGACTAGAAGCTATTTAATGTTTGTCGCACTCAACTGCCATAGATATTTGGGATTTTGATTGTATCATTACAGAAATGTTTCTAAACAAAACCTCTTTTCATTTACACATCTCAAGTTGATCAGTTAGATTAAATCTTTCAGGGGTGATTCATGAATTTCTATCGTATTAATTACTTTCTTGAATGTCTTCTAATATTGTTGGGATACTGATGTGAGGTATGCAGAACGAGGATCGAAAGAACTTGAGACTTTTGACTTTTAAGACGTTTATTTCGCAACTAAAATATATTTTACAAACGAAAAAGTAAATGGCGAAGCAACAGCGATATGCGATCGAAAGTAGAAGGGGAAACACTTCGTGACTAGACCTTTGACTATATAGCTTAATGGACTGCTATAACTGATAAGAAATACATAGAGTTAAATGGAACACCGCTGAAGCCACTGTTAACAGGCGTTCTTTTTCGAAAAACGACCTTTGGTGATAAGTGAAAGTACAAACACTAGTGAAACTTAAAAGAATATCGTTCTCTCATTGCTTATATTGTTAGGAGTCACGAAAATATAACTGAATACAAATTCAATTTTCACACAAAGTACCTTTTTCGAAAAGTAACGCCTGCAGTGTTCGGCTTCAAGATTTTATCAGTTCTAGCAGTCCATAAGCTATATAGTCAAAGGTTGCCTTCAACATTTTATCAGTATGCGCAGTCCATGTATGATGCATCATAGATAGCTGGAAATCCAACATATATATATCCTCGAAGGGACTTCCCAATATCCTATCAGTGCAAAAATTTCTACGTTCGTTATTTCCTCTTTTAATCACCTACTTTTATATTATTAACAAATTAATTTGTAAATCTCAATTCAGTTTTCGTCAAAAATTTCGACGTAAATAAAATTAGTTAAGCTTGATGAAGCTGAAATGCTGAATTCTGAAACTTGACTTTGAGTTGTAGTGATTGGCAAGATTATTCTTGAAAATACATATTTTTCGTCAGTGTTTTCTTTGAAATGGATATTATTCTTTAATCTGTTCAGTATGGTTCTAACTATTTAGATGGGGTCGAGATTAAAGTAAGTTTTTCGATTGTTAATGACGATGGTTGGTTTTTTTTCGTTAATTTCGTTCAGAGATGTTGTTTCTTACTCCTATTTTTGCCCTTCACGATACTTTTAATTGGTATGTTTATTTTTTGAATTCAGGCATGATGTGAAACATTTTTTTGAATGCTTTTGCGAAGTTGTCGGACCAAAAGATGATGACTCATCTGCTTGGATCATTCAAAAATTTCCTGAAAGCTACAAAGATGAAAGCGTTCTAAAATCGGTTCCCAAATTCGCCTTTCCTTGCGAAGTCGATAAGTATGATTTTTTTTGAATTTACCGTATCGGTAATATTTCGAGGATTAATTTTTGGCGTTTATCGAAGGACTATTCCTCAACATTATTCTTTTGTCTTAACGAATTTGGATTCGAAATGGACGTTCGGATTTTGCCGTCACGATCCCAGGTCGGAAACAGCCCTGGTAGTGCTTTCGTCTCTTTCATGGCATGAAGCTTTCAGCAAGTAAGAAATTTGGATTTAGTCTTGCAGTTTCTTGTAATCCGTTCTTTCAGTCAGTATTTTTTGCCAGATTATTGAATTATGTGTCCGAATTAATGCAAGGACCTCACTCGGATCTGCTATGGAAGTTTTTGGATACTGTTTATCATAGTAAAATTCCTCCATTTGGTAAAGATCTATCCGTATCTATTCATCCTTCGATTAAGGTAATGTGCGATCGTACGTCGTAGTCATCGTTTTCTCGTTTGCGTTATCTAATGAACTCTGCTTGTTCTTAGGTTTTCACGTGTGAAGCTCCCAATCAATTTAAACTGCCTAGTATACCTGAAAATGTGAGTAGATTTAGGCGTTGTTTTATTTGTTTGCTTCTTGAATTTATAATTTTGTTGAACGGTTTGCCCAGAGAAATTTAATGGAATATTATTATGCTGTGGATAACCATAATATGATGGTTGTATTCGCGTCGATGTTGTATGAGAGACGTATTATTTTCACGTCAAAAAAATTGTCAAGACTGAGTGCCTGCGTTCAATCGGCCAACGCGCTGCTGTATCCGATGAGTTGGCAGCACATTTTCATCCCGGTGTTACCACAGTCCTTGATTGATTATCTGCTAGCGCCAATGCCTTATTTAATTGGACTTCCGCATTCCTTAGTTAAAGTATGCGTCATTCTCGTACGTGAAGAAAAATAATAAGTTTTTTTTATTTGTGAATGTATCGTATTTTTTTTTTCTTTCGCAGCAAATTAAACGTAACGATTTGGGTGACGTTGTTATGTTGGACGCGGACAATAATACTGTAGAAACGCCGTTCCACGATCTAGAAAGTCTTCCTTCGGATGTTGTAAGTTGATGAATAAGTTCTAATGCTTAGAGATGATGGTACTGATAAGTATTGTATTTTGAAGAGTCAGAGCGTTTATAAGTTTCACTTTTTTTGTGGAAATTGGAGAGCCAGGTAGATTTTATTTCAGATATAACAGTTGGAGTAAAAGTTTTGCGGCTAATTCAAGGCAGTTATATTAATGCAACCTCGACATTCTTTGATACATTCTCTTTTTTCTTTGACTTGCTGTACAATTTTATTTATGTGTTTATCATTGCAGGTTCATAATTTGCAAAAACAACTTCGTAATCGATCTTCAGCATTAGGTGATGGCGTGTCTCGAGCATTTTTATGCGCATTAGTCCAGTTAATCGGTGGTTACAGAGACGCGTTAAAAATTAGTCAAGGAAAGAAAATAACCTTTAGCAAAGAAGCTTTCATTGAATCTCGACCGTCTTCGATACAACCTTTTCTGAAAAAGATGTTGGAATTACAGATCTTTCAGCAAGTAAGGAGATAGTAAACATCGAAAAATTCTGTACTTGAGAAATGTAAGAGTTTTCCCCCCAGTCTTCAACTTCATACCTGGTAGATGAGATTGGAAAAAAAAGTTTTCATTTCCAAAATTTTCTGTTTGTTTTCGGTTTTAAAAATTTTCGTTCCTGTTATTTTCTAAAAATTTTCGTTTTATTTCTGTTAGTTTCAATCTTAAAAATTTTCTGTCATTTCTGTTCGTTTTTGTTTCCGTTTCTGTTTTTCAACAAGTAGATAGCTGTTAACTGGAAATGTTTCTCATGAAACTAAAGAAAATATATGTAGCAGCCTACGTGTAAATTGTGAATTTTACGAAATAGAGTGACAGTAGCCTAAATGTATTCGAATTCAAAATTTTAGTATTTTTTTAAGGGGAAAACAAATAATATTTTTGTTTTTATTCTGATTTTGTTTCGATTTTTCAAAATGTTTACATTTTTGTTAGTTTTCATTTTTTGTCAAAAAAACCGTTTTTGGTTGTTTCTTTTCTGTTTTTCGTTTGGTTTTTCTACCTCTGCCCCGTAGTGACAAGTTTTAGATTGTGGACGTAATTTTATTATTAATTTAATATTTGAATAGAATTTCGATTCAGTATTCTATTAGATGAATACATATGTTTTTGATGTGTAAACATCTTAGCGCACGGTCTACAGTAGGGGCTAAACGAGAATTATGATCATCAGATTCGCGTAACTGTAATTCTTGTTTGTGTGTGTTACATAATGTGTTGGTGTGTGGTTGTGTGTGTGTGCAATGCTTTGCGTATGCACACAACCACATTGTTATTATGTTTACACATCAATCCTTCATCAGTATGCCCCAGCAGAAATCGTGCCTGTTTTTCTTCACCTTTCTCCGTTTTTCTGGATATTGAAAAGTTGTTCTGCTTCTCATTTTAATTTATCCGTGTTCAAACACTTCTGGGTTAATTGTTTTTGAATATTCATTCATCAATTTCACACTGATCAAAAAATAGTTTCGTAAAAATAAATATTAGGTAGGAATGTAGGATTCACGGGTCGCAAACAAATCCCAAAATCATAATTTAAGCAAAATGGATTATCCTCAACGACCTTATCCTCCGAAAAAAGTGTTCGTGGGCCACATCACTTATGTTAGAAGTGAAACTTTGCTCTTCAATAAACAAATCTTGGGACGTTGAATTCAATAAAATAGTAAAAATTTTTTCTAACCAACCCTTTTTTAGACGATGTATCAATCAATTTTTAAGAAAAAAATATCCTGATCCCATGTCTATCGAAATTCGGAATCTGAACTAAAAAAATTGAAATTTCTGGATATTTAATAAACGATTGTGCGACGAAGGTTCAAATCCCAGTAGAGGAACAGAATTTTGTATTTGAATAAATCGAATTTAAAAAATCGGGCTTCGTCACGACATCGACTCAAATTGAAATAGTTATTTGAGAATTTTGGTAATTTTTGGTTCGACTATCTATGGGAAATGGTGTAATCACAAAGGTTGCTCTGTGAGTGGGTATATGAGGAAGCTTCGCTCGGCTTCGCCTCGGTCGCTTTAATAAATTTGCGATCTTTGGCGTCAGTTTTATCGGTGTTAGTTTATGATTTTAGAAACGTGATTGTTTGAAAAGTAGGAAATGGGTGTAACGAGTGAATGGGAAAAAAAAAACTTTATCTCCCTTTTTGTTTTTTGTTCACAACGTTAATGATTACGATAACTTTAATGCAAAGACGTATTCACATTTTATTATTCAGATTTCGGTTTATTTTCCTGTGTTGGCGGAAATTGTTGCATGCATATTTTATCTTATCAGTATGTTTTTTTTTAGTTCATTGAAGAGCGACTCGATTTGTTGAACGCTGGATTAGGATTTTCGGATGAATTTGAATTAGAAGTATGCAAATACTCGGACAAATCCAGTTCTAAGTTGGTTCAGTACAAAGAATGGGTGCATATCATGCGCAAAGAAGGAACTGCTTTTTTCAAGACCTTCAAGAATCGAGTACGTAATATGAAGTGTTCTGTGTTGCACTTTCGTCATAATTAAGATCGTTAGAAAATGAAATTAATGAATTAGTATATTAGTTTTCGCATGATTAGTATTCTCCGTTGGGGGCAATTACATTGAAAGTCAGTCAGTCGAATTGTAGACAAATTTCAACCCCTCGTGTATCATCGATGGGCGGAGCTAAGGGGGGCAGAGAATGTTTGCCCGCTCGTAATTTCGAGAAAAAGTTTTTTTTTTTTGTAATTTTCTTCTTATAAACAAAATAATTGCCTCTTCACAAAATTTCTGCCTACTCCCATGGTATCATTATTAAAATAATATTTGTTCACTGCATAGCGAGATTCCAGTATTTTTCTAATTAGTTTTAAAAACTGGAATAGTTGCAGTGAAATTGAGAAATTCATTCGTTGGATATTTTTATGTAGGTTTTCGGAGAAACTCTACACATTAAAAAATTGATTTGGTATTGAGACCCAGGGAAAGAGGTAGGTTTGTTTTTCGTTTTATGACCCTGGGAAACTTCTCGTATTTTTAACTGAAATTCATATACGTGTATTGATATTCCTGAACTTGTGAGATAATTTGGGCAATGATGTTTTTTTTCCCTCGAATTTCTGGAATATTTTTTGTAAGGCGATTTCTCCACTCTTACTAACTCATATTTGACTTTTCCTTTCGAAAAGAGTGAAAACAAAAGACCACGCTTTGTCTATTGGAGCAGTTACAACAATGTTCGCGCATTACTACTGGTTATAGATATTTTTCAGCACGTACGTCGATGAATGCGTCTGTGCGTGGTGGGCGAATGATTCGAACAAGAATTTTCATGATCTTATTTGTTTGCAACGTAACTTTTCAGGTCGGTCATTGTCGCGGTCGCTTCAATGATTTGTTTCACTTTCAAACGTAATTTCTGTGTTACATATTTTCTATTCTGACTGCTCCTAAGATGTGTATATGTGGAGTACTATGATGATTTGGATGTGTCATGTGAAAAAAATAAAATTTCTTCATTGAAAGAGAAACTCGCGAGCCGCGAGGGCAAATTTGTTCTGCTGAAAAGTGAAGATGTGATGAAAAACTAAAATTCTCTCCATTATGTGGAAAGACGTAAAATCATATCTAAGTCTACCAGAAATTTGTGACAAAACATAAAGCGCCTCATCACCGAGGTGCTTCTCAAAATCTTCACATTACCTCCAAAATATTTAAGTTGGTAATTATGACGTCTTCAGCCCCTCGCTCACCCCTAACCAACATCAGGGATCCTTTAAACCCCTCAGCTCGCCCCTATAATTTTATAAGTCTATAATTATGACGTCATCGCTTTTCCAGGTACCCCATGTTGTGGCCTTCAAGCCCCTCACCAAGTTCGTAATTTTGACGTCATTACCTTCTGTAGGTGCCAAGAAAGAAAGGGGAAAAATTGTGACACAAAACCATCTTCCGAATTTTCGACTAACCCCCAGCATGAACACATAGAGATGTAAAAAACTGATATGCAATTAAAATTACCGAGTCATTTGTGATCTATTTTTTTTATATAAAATCAATACATTGTCGATTCTCAGTTGAACCCATGCCGCCATCCTTTTTACTAAACAACCTTTTATTTTATTATTATTATTTTACTGTCGGAAAATTTGTATCACACGGGTGCTTGTTTTCTGTTTACAGGCCAATCCTGCGATGAAATCGGCTGTGAAAACGGTAACCAAAATATTTTGATTTCTCTGTTGAGGCTTATGAACTACTTCCTAGAACCTGCTGAGTAATGAATATTATCATGTCATAACAGGTGAAAGAAAGAGGTAAAGATGTACGTTCGGCGTGTAAAGGTTTACGATTAAAGCTGAAAGACAAAAAGGATAAACCAAATTCGGTGCCAAGTTCTCCTACGTCTGGGCGTGCTCATTTCTCTGCCTTAGATTTAAAAATCAGCTCATCCGGGTTGGTAAAAGTATTTCAGCGCTAGCAATCAGCTAATTTAAAGACTCAGTTGTCATTATTTTAATTTTGACGAGTATTTCAGTATACCTACATATTAAATTTAAGCCGATTATATTGAACTCGATGAACTGATTTAAAATCATTGTTATCGAGTCTTGTTGAATTGTTGAGTAAAATTCACGTTGCTCTTATGTGGAATCATTTTCTTTGTTGCGGAATTTAAATTTTTATCAGCAACTACTTTTCTTAATCAGATTTATAGATTATTGATTTATCTATTGTCGCGATTTCCACCTTAAACTATGGGTCGTCAGATTTCGCTCAAGTTTGTTTCATTTTGTTCACACTTAAGTGAAGTACCTGTATTGTATTTCCATAGCCCATCTCTTGTAATCAGTTTGTACGTTATACCTTGCTTAGAAACGAATCACATAAGCTTGTTAGACGACACTGCTGATTCTCAGACTTGTATATACTATATTTTTGATAGCTTTTAAACCCTGTTGTATATTAATCGTCGTATTGCCTTGAGGTTTCTGCTTTGGTATTTTTAATCTATTTTTCTTCTTTAATTTTGGTTCATATTTTGTGAATTCATTCCAAGGTATTGTTTCATTTCTACCCGTAAAAGTAACAATATTTTTAATCAAAATTTGATGATATGAATGTTTATTCAGTATAAAGTAAATTTTCGCACATTTATTTACGTAAGTTTTTTTTTTTTTTTTTTTTTTTTTTTTTTTCAAGTAGCCTATCTAAATATATTATTCGTTTCGTGTTTCGAGTGTCCTGTCACTACTTCTCAGCTAAGTGAACCAAATCTAAGCGAGCCTTCTGAAACGTATACTGTGTGAAGCAAATGTGTTGTATCTATGGAATTACTCGCTGACAAAGCCATACATAGCTCAATTCTATGAGGGAGAGGGTCCATATCTTCTCTGCCGTTTCTTCCTACCCGTTACCCACAATTACGACACCACCACCAGCAAATCACACTATTTTCACTTGTGTAGATTTATTTTTTGCCAAGGGGGTCCACAACCTCAAGGCCCTCCTTCTTTATATGCGCCCTTACCTTAACAGATCCGTGTTTTTCGTGTTTCTTGGGGATTATCTGTCTAATAAATACTTTTTAGTAGTTATAGAACTTACGAGCGTCAAAATTAATTCTTATTTTTCAAATAATCTTATCATAAACGTTTGAATCATTCTAAGATAAATTAAGCTGTATTTGATGTTTTTTAAATAACTTTTTTAGTTGCTTTGTGTTTGCCAAATCTGTTATTGTTTATTATAATTTTTCTAAAAAACAAAAAATGAAAATCTTACAGATCCAGCGGAGATCGATCTCAATTTCATTTACTTGAAGACGCTACATTATCATCGTCGCAGTCGAACGAAGATTTTTCGCCGTTAAATATGGATTTGATGGGTGATTTACAAGATGTAATTTTTCGCAATTATTATACAGTGGCCGACGAAAATGATAACAAAGCTACCATTCATCGTTCTAAGGTGACTTAATACCGCATCTTTGTAGTGAAATTTTTATTCGTTGGAATTGGTGTGCAGGTTGAACGGAAGAACGTGAACTGCTGTAGAAATGTGAAATAAGATAATGGCTTTTAAAATTTCATGCAGCGTAATACATATTTTTGGTATCGTTTAACGGATAAGTGTCAATTTTTCTTCATTTCACTTTAAAACTGAGCAAAATAGTTTTAATTGCGTTGTATCGAACAAATGTGAGACGTAATTTGAAAATCATTTGTCGAGTACGATTTTGTGAATACAGGAAGTTATACTCATAATTAACGAGGGAATTTCTATTTTGACTCATTCATATGTTGTATTAAAAATATGGGAAGCGGTTTATTTTAAATGATTTTTCTCTTGTTAAACTCTCATTTACTAAAACCTTGTTTCGCTTAGATTTATTTCAAGTTAGAGCCTCCTTGATTTTCTTGCATTGCGATGGAATGGTTCTTTTTGCACGGAAATGAAAAATCGAATGGGTTTAGAAGAGTAAAAAGATATCCGCCGTCGGGTCACGCGAACCAATGTCATCTGCGCAATTGTAATCGATAAATTTTTGCAACGCGCCTAAAAAAAAATGTAAATTTTGATAAAAATATCCAGAAAATGGGCACTTGGTAATGTGAAAAACAAAAATGAACAAAATAATATCTTCGAAAATAAATTTAGGAAAAAATCGGCTATTATACGTAAGTGTAACGTTGTGCGAAGTGAGACGTAGCGCACATTTCCGCACTCGCACAGACCCACATAACCGAATCCTGCGATCGCGATCGTGGTGCTTTGATGGCTGCGAAATACTTTGTGAAATTAAAATTATTGAAATTGTGAGAGGTAGAATAAAAGCGAATAAAATTTATGAAAAAAGGTCATCACTTCTTTCAATTTTTACAACAGCTTAGGCCAAAGGGGAGGGGTGTCACTCCCATTCCCCTTTGCGCTGCTCCTGTCCATCGTACATATCAGGATAGAAATTTACTGAAAATCGACTGTTTTCAAAAGGTGCTGTCAAACAATATTGGCTGAAAAAGTAAAAGGATAAATACAAATTCACGGAATCGCATTGTTTTCTTCACCCCAGTTGTAAAATTAATTTCTTTTTTTTTCTTTTTCTTTTTTTTTTTTTTTTTTGCAGTTACCAAGCAGAACAACAGGCGAAAACTGTATAGCTGTAAATCGTCCTAGTTCCGCTTTTTCTTCAACAAATACTCGGGTCGAAAATGGCAATTTCGGGTTATTGTACAACACTTTACCTACCTCAAAATCAGAGGCTTCCTTTTCGCATGTAAGTTGATATCAGATCTACTGTTTTCAGCTGGTTTACAATAAATTTCAGTTCGGAAAGTTTCGTCTTGTTCGAGAACTCGAGAAATATCTTTAATTAGTGATCTGTATGCATCATGCAGTTGAGCTGGTGTTGGTAGTATCGACAAATCTGATTAACAAGTTGATAAAACAATGTGGTGACAACGATTTGTCGCTAATATCTTGTGTCATTTCATTTGGGTCGAGCTCGAAAACTTGTAATAAGACTCGTATTCACTTTTTTTTGTTTTATCATCCTATTTTTCGTCTGTCACGGCTAGTTTTTAATTTAAAACATTCTCTGGAAATCAGCTTAAAATTTTTAAATGACAACGCGCGTATATTTAAGTATATCCTATTTTCAAGTAATTTTGGTGCACATATACCCCAAGTTTTACGTTATCCATTTGATTTCGTTTTGTCTCTCTCTCATTCAACACATCAGATATCCCAAAATTTTTGGTTTCAACTAAAAGACTGTGCTCATAATATCGATATTGTAAGTGTAATAATCAAAGTATAATAGGGGACGCATGTGAAATGAAAATTGTTACCACTTCCAAGACGAAATATCCCCACTCGTACGGTACTTTACGGTTTTCAATCTCATGCTTATCTATGTATTAACAGTTTGTTGCGATTCCTGAATTTTTAATTATATTTATATACTGATTTAATTCAGTTATTTGAAAACAAATTTCTCATTATTGAGAATGGACCCAAAAGTTGGGCAAGCAAATTTGAATTTGTTACCATAGGAGTGGAGACAGTAGCTACAGAAGTGGTCCCGTTCAGACGAACCTGTGTTCTCTTCCTCTACCATATTTAACGCTGTGTGGTAATAATGATGAAATTTTTGTGTAAATTGGATTAAATTTTGAGATTTGAAGACATGCAACCGGGAAGTTCACTTTCAAATTGGTTGAGAATAGTTGTTACGTCATGACGTTGGTTGAATGTATCAATGTATTCGGCAAGGATTGAGAAACACTACGTTTTTTAATTTTGTTTCCGTTAGTTGAGTTTCTGAAATCTACCATAATGTTAGTATTTTTTTTTTTTTGGTTTCCGTTTCAGGTTCCGTGTCCATTACGATTTAAAAAAAAATTCCATTATTTAAAATTTTCCAAATTTTTTTAATATTGATGTATCGATATTTTTTCCAAATTTTTTTAATATCGATGTATCGATATTTTTTCAGTATTTCCCTAAAAATATCGAAATTTTTTCAATATTTTTTCAAATTTTTTCTTTCAGATCAAATATTAATCAGGTGAGAAACGGAAATGGAAACGATTCATCATTTGATTTCCATTACGTTTCCATTATTGGTCTTGAGACTAGTTGGTTAATTGTTTCCGATTTGTTTTCCATTTGAGAATTTTGGTGTTTTCATTTATTTCGGTTTCCAGCGCAAAAAAATATGGTTTCTATTCCTAAAAAATTCGGTTTCTTTTCCGTTTCTCAATCTCTGGTATTTGGTTTACCAAAAATTCTCCAGTTTTTTAACTTTTTCGTATGATTTTATCTTGTCTAATTTGAAATTTGCAAAGTAGAGTGCTCGTATTAGGGTCTTTTTTTTTTTTTTTTTTTTTTTTTATTCTAATTCTAGCATTGTTCGTCAATATTTCTATTTCTTGAATGAGTAAGTTTGAGTTTTGAAGTCGCTTATTGGATTTGTTTTCAGTATTAGTGAATATTGGGTTGAAATGAGAAATTTCCAAAAATATACTCCAGAAATTTCGTTTTGATGTAAGCTGTAATAATTTAGGTACGAATTTATCGAAGCCTTATAAGTCAGTATCCATTTGTATCTATTTATTTCTCTAGATTTTTTAATTAGAATTTCTTTGGGCACATTAGGCGTGAGGAGTAAATCTGCGAAAGCATATGAACCGGAACCGGTCACCTTCAAGCTCTAATATGTATATCGTGTATAATTATGTTGGCCGAACCGACGAACGAACCGCAAGAAATGAGAGATCGGCGAGTGAGAGAAGTGAGACAGTGTGTGTGTGTGCATATGCGCGCGAGATACAGAAACATATTTTCCTCCGAATTTTCTCCATTCCACGAATTTTAACCAATGTATTTATCGTTTTTCGTACTTGAATATAGTAAAATTCAGTTCACTCGTTTTAAGTGTGATCTTTAACGAGAGAAATTCATTGTATGTTAACCTCGTTGCCACAAAAGTGCCGCGTTTATTAGTTACTGTCATATTGGCCTACCAACGTTGTAACTGGCGTACTTACTTGTTATATACTTTTTCTGTTTTGTTGACTTCTTAGTTCTTATTGACTCATTCTTATTACTTTTCTTCTACTTAATCGAATGCGCAGACCGAACTTTATATGTTACCAATGTACATCTACTGTTTCAGAGCGAACCTAAGGATTTAATTCGATTAGATTCGTCGTCCAGCATCGGCGATTTCGACCCGCTAACCAATGGCGAGCACTTACAATCATCGTCGAGCGATTCAAACAGTATGTCCCCAGTGGTCGGTGTTTCGAATCCCCTGTACTCGTTTTACTACATAAACAATAACAAAAAACCGCAGCAAAAAGATTCGGATCTTCTGAATGAATACGGCATTAATTTTACCAGCCTCAGTATTCCTTCTGAAACGGACGGCACCGCTCAACCCGCTGTTGCCAAATCGAAATCAGAATGGACGAAATTCGAATGAAATAGTGGTGTCTTTTTTGGGGGAAACAAACGTAAAATACGATTCTTCAGTGGCGGCCGTTTGCCGAGCGACGTACAAAGAAGAAAATAGTTGTGTGCAATATTTAAAAACCTTAGCGTCGAAGTCATACGTAAATCCTGTTTTACATACCTATATATTATAATTGGCCTATTTTTTTTTCCTTCAGTATTTTAAGCTTTTTTTTGTAGGTACAAAAAAAGTGAATTTACATCGTCGCGCACATATTACCTGTTGGTTATATAGGTAGTTCGATTTTTTCCCATTAGTAATTTTATTTTTTATTTTATTCATATCTTTTTCAGTTACGCCGTTTTTAATAATTTTACTGTAGATTTCGGATAGTAAGTTATAATTGTCTCGTGATCGCATACCGTAATTTATTACTAAAGGTAGCCGCGTCCTCGGGTTATTTTTATTTCGTTTGAATTTCGTTTTTGTTCCGTCGCGGTGATATTGAAGAAAGAGGCAGCGCGCGAATATTCTTCGTAATTGTTGAACGTTTTAATGATTTATTAATTTCTAAACGATGAGTGCGGTGCCGAAGTGCGATGAAATAGAAAGCGACGATATTCTACGAAAGTAATCGACACGTTATTGTTTGAACTAACGCTTCAAAAGTATTCTGAAGTGCGAATCCAAATAAAATTATCTTGGATAGCAGGCGCGTGTATTTTATACCTACTTGGTAACCCTCAGATGTTCATTGGGAAAGTATAGCGTCTTCCTTTTTGGTAGGTACGTTATTATTTGATCGCCGAAGGTTGCGCGATATGTATTATTATTGCTATAATTTATTTGAAAGTTCCACGCGTAACTTACTCGGATACTTACCCGATCTTTTTTAGATCGGTAGATAACGTGCGAGCTGTTTCGATAAACGGACAGAGGAAGTTACGTGCTCAGAAAGCGGGAAAAGACTAGAACACCCGTTCAAAAAACAAACAACAAAAACACAATCGCTCCTACCTGTCTTTTTTGATTGTCATCCTGTACACCTTCACTCTTTCCCCTGGAATGTTGCCGTGGCGTTGAGTTATGTCAAAAGGGAGGAGTTTTCATTTGTTATCGTTAGAAATCTACCGTCCTAAAAGTGTATTTGTCGCTGAATCCAGTCGGTTTCAATTCCCCCCCTCGTGTCTGATTCAACATCGCTCATGAAACTGATTATTTTGTGCGCGAATTTAATTCGCGAAAATGAGTGAACTAATTACGAGAGAGGAATGTGCATGGTTTTTGTTCAAAAATTTTAGTATTATCACTCTGGCAGAAATTTGGGAAACGGTGGACTTGGATTTTCTCACTTTCCACTAACGGCGCAGTTTCACAGTTCGAATTTTCTGACGTTCACTCTATGTTCAAATATTAATTATGTAATTCGCAAAAAAACATGGTGAGTACCTAAAAAAATTCGTCGTAAACTTGGCAATGTATTATATTTCTCTGAAAAGTTACATTATAGATTAATTTCAGATACCTATATTAATTAATCCGAAAATTGTCTCGGTTGAATGATTATAAAGGTTTCTGTTGATTCATTGTCTTCGAACAAGCACAGCTCTGTTGTCTTACTGCCTTCATCTACACTGATAATAAAAATTACCTATTAGATAGATCTGTGGACTTAGTTCAAAATACCATTTCTCTTTAATTCCATGTTGAAACCATCGAATATTTGCTAAATTTTCCGTATTTTTTGTTATGTAATTACTTTTTGAAGCCTGTGATATTAGATTAAAATGGCCCGTTTTCTCTTTCATCGCCTTTTTTATCATTCAAACGTGATCAAACAAAATATTTTTGAATTCGTTTGATTTTATGTTAGCTGAAATGTGTTGGAGACTGGTTTCGTGGTATTCGCGCATGTTCAATGAAATACGTGTATTACTGTATATGGGAATATTGTATTTATCAGAGCATATCTTTGTATAACTGGAAAATACGATTTGTATAGTGAAATAGGAAATTGTGAATCATTCTTAATAATATAATTTATGTACCAAAAAGCGTGTTAATTAATTTCTATGCAGATTTTTAAATTGTGAAAGCCTTTCTTTTTTTTCTAACGAATTTCGTTTTGGAATTTGTTAAAATTTTATGAAATATCTTGTCAATAAAAATGATCATGTTACCGATAGATAATCGTTTTTACTTTTTTTTCCCGTGATTTTGGATGTTTAGTTTAAAGAAATTTTTGCGAACTACTGATTTTACTGATTTTCAAGTTTTTCCTCGATTAGAATTGCTAACGAGTTATTATTCTCAGTAAAAAAAGGTCTGAAATAAATTTTCAAGAAGAGAAGTGTTTACAGCTTTCGTATGTCAACCATTGCCGTTGTATACTATTTTCCTATTTGGGAAGCGGGTATATTTCTGGCAACTTTTAGCTCAAGAATTTTTGAAAACAGCTTTTACAGTCGTAAAATTTACACCAATATAATCATTACTGCAAATGGTTTTCTCTTTCCTTATAACTCGACAATGAAAAACAATAATAAGAATATCAAACATCAGTTTTTGAGATGCTGGCACAAATTATGCAAGTGAAATTGCCTTTAAAATGTCATAATTTTCTGCTGTAACGAATTAATTTTCATGTTCGAAGTTTTATAAGCGCGCATTATTTACTGACTGAATGTCGAATGAATATTTTCGTACGACGCTTCGAAAGTTCGGGAATTCTCAAGGAAATGCCAGCATGTTGAGACCGAAATATCGATGAAATGTTTTGACGTGAACAAATACCACACACGTAGATAATAAACAAAACAAGTTTTGAAATAAAATTAATTCTGAAACTTTATTTTTCGTAACCGGTAAACAGCAAATGCTGATATGCGACCAACTTTTTATAAACGCATACACTTTGATTCATCACAAACTATACATAGAATTATAAGGGCAATGAAAAAAAACATTTTTAATGTGATAACTTTATTTTCTATATGGGATCTGTTTTCGAATTCGATGTTTCTTTATTTTCCTATTTTTTCTCACATATCGATAAAATATTGATATTGGTTTACATGCATTTTCCATTTAACATCGAAATCGAACTTTTATCAATATATTAAGTAGCTAAAATATTTACTGGAAGAAAATTGGTCGGTGAATAGTCAAATAATTTGAAAATGTTATCACATTAATTGTAATCAGCTTCAGCCACTGATACTGACCACTAGTTTTTCATTCAATTACCAATACCGAAAAACGATAAAATAAATACGTATAAACAACTTGGTGACGAGTACGTAAAAATTGTCCAAAGCACCAACATTAATCATACAAAGTACCGACTTTTTCGAGAAAATATTTTTGCAACCAATTTTCAAGATGACTACTCGTGTCTATGAGCGACCGTTGATCACAAATCATAATTTACAATTCGACCAGGAACGCGGAAAATCCGTTTTCTCATTTAAAAAAAAATTCAACTGAAAATTACGTTTCAGCGGACGAAGAATTCAATACGTGGCTAAGAGCAATTCGTGCTTCTTCAATTTTGGATAATTCACCTTTGAGTTGGTTCAACTTCTCCGCATTGGCAACGCGCACCTCTTCAGGAACTTTATTTTCGTACGACGGAACATTCATCGCCTTCTCTAATTTACCAATGTTTTGTCGTATGCTTTCTTCGGATTTCTGCAATTTCTGCAGTTCCTTTTCGACGTCTATAGAACCCTGAAAATAAGAAAAATAGATTCTGTCGAGGTAATCAAATATTTACCAAGAGTTTGAGTTATTATTGTCATCATTGTTTGAAGTTTTAGAGCTACACGAATGAGTGGATGTTTAGATTTTTTGAGAAAAAAAGCATTTTATACCCACAAATAATGAACAGACGCAATTATGTGCACCGAAGGCGGGCGACGGGAGCCTTCCAAATGGAAAAAATATTTAAATTTTGTAGTTGTGTTCAAAATAAACACTAAAATTCAATAATATTAAGGGGCGTAGCCAGAATTTCTTCAAGGGGAGGAGGAATATTTGATGACTTTTTTGCTCGCCACTTTTGAAAATTTGAGAAATTTAGCATCTATGAAACCAGCTGTTGCCTATTTATTGTAAAATTTTTTCCAAATTTTAGAAGTAGCGAGCAAAAACATAAAATAAAGTAAGGTCGTGGCGAGTAATCACTTCCCTTGCCCCCTTGGCTACGCCCTTGATAATATTTGGACTTGATTTATCCCCCAAACTTTTTGCCAAAACTGCCCCTATGGTTTGTGCAGAGCTTCGCATTCTGAGCAGTTGGAATCAGCAAACCAGAGAAACAAAAATAGCCCTAATTTCTTACCGTGTAAAAATGTTTAAACTACTGAAAATTTTAATGCATTTCATTCGTTGTAAAGTTATAAAATATTTTGCCTTCTGCTACTACATAAAACAATCCCCACCTTTTGCCGAACAGATATTTGAATTCCCAGCTAACAATCTGATGAATTTTGGTAGCTAATCGTAACTTGAAAGTAATTTTGGAATAAAAATCACATTATCAAATTTCTGCCTCGTATTTTCTAAGAAACAAACACGATGGACATGTTTTAATAACATACGTATAGCATTCAATCATTACTCACTCGTAGCGAGAAACCTTCAAGACGGTATCGTTTCACAAATGTTATACAATATGTATAGCATATACGTATATACGTATATCGTAAAAAAAAGAGATATTTTGGCGTAAAATCAATTATCGATCACTTTGGTTATTTTTTTATACCTTAATATAACTTATCAGTCTTAGAGGAAAATGACAAAATTTTCATTCGTAATTAAGTTAAATTTTCACTTGTAATTCAAATTTATAAGTTTCAACAGCATAGTAAAGTACTATACTAGCAAATACCACCCGTCCTTTGGACGGCACCAAGCCAAAACCACTATTTATTAAAAAAAGAAAAAAAAAAAATCAAAGAGGAATAAAAACGATTATAACTTACGAACTTAATTAGCCTATAGCTCCTAATTTTTAGTTTCCACTTCTCAGAACTTATGCTGCAACCCTAAAGCCGAATTAAGAACCAACTTTTAACAGAATAGGTCCACAACTACAATTTTTAGTGAAAACTTTTTAATTAGTTTCCTGGTCCTAGTTTTTTAAGTTTTCACTTCTGAGAATTCACACTGTAACTCTAAAGCAGAAATGAGAACTATCTTTCAAAAGAGCAGAGATATAAAAGGAAAACTTTCCGTGAAAACTTTGTAACTTGTAAACAGCTCCCAGTTTTTTGAGTTTTCACGTCTCAGAACTGACAGTACAACCCCAAAGAAGAACTGAGAATAAGCTTTCATTCGAACAGGTCAAAATAAAAACAAAAAAAACTGACCCCTGGCTTCTTACGTAAAGATATAAACCAGCGCCTTTATATTGTCGGAAAAATAAATAAATAAATAAAATATTAATTTCAAGAATGAAGTATCAGATGAGATTCGAAGGTAGGACTCCTCCCTACTGCACTAACAGTCGCCCCTCAAAAAACGTCCATCAAGTCGCCGGACGACATTAAATGTATAAAACACCTCGTGACGTCATTGAAAGTTTAAAGTTCGATCAAGATTCGCGGCCAAATAATCGAATTTTTGCAAATTTTGTTCGGCTAAAATTACTTAAAGCGTTCTTGTGAATCTGTATAGAAAATCTGAAGTCAATTCGTGTAAGGTAGATAATGTGATGAGGTAACAAAAAAAAGCCATTTCCTTTTCTATAGGTGGTGATAATAATATAATAATAATAATAATAATAATAATAATAATAATAAATAATAAATAATAATTAATAATAATAAATAATAATATAATAATAATAATAATAATAATAATTAATAATAATAATAATAATAATAATAATAATAATAATAATAATAATAATAATAATAGATGATAACTAAAGTTGGTGAATTAACATGTTCAAGTTAAAAGTAAATATTATCATAATTATTACTTTTGAATATTAAGTTATCTTAGAGAAATTAGGATGCTATCCACTTCAGTTAATGCACAACTTTTCAACTCCTCATTAATCAACGAAAAACATTGAATTTTTAGAATAGATGTCTAAGAAAAAATTTTTTGATTCGAAATACCAACAAAATTAAGTATTAATTGAGAGAGGAAAAAAATCTCTCAATAAATATGAGAGCTATTTCAAGAATTATGAGACAGAGTGACACGTCGAAATTCACTAAGGGGAGGGGGCAGGTATATAAGAATTAGGCCATACAAACCTTCAAGTACAAGTGAATTTGACATTTATCGGACACTGTTAGAATTGCACAACCGGGCGGCGGCGGCTCATTCACTTTCACCTTGCTCCAATGGGCGAGTGTTTTGATTTCTAGGAGGTAATCGCGTAAAATGGTCGCAAGATCGTCATCGCTGCAGTTTAGAAACGCTACAATTGAAAGCAAAGGGACGATTTGTCGACATGCGAACGATATCTGCGCCACCCGAACAAGGATATCCGTAATTTTACCTTCAGCTTCGGGTTTTTCAGATCTAGCGGTTTCATTCTGAACGACAGGTCGGCTTTTAGGTAGATTGTAATCTGTTTGGGCTGATCGTAAACAGTGCACAATTTTTTGAACGAACTGAACATCTTGTTCCACTTTCACGTTACGCCATTTATCGTAGTCAGCCTGCAACGTTCGAACAAAAATGGTAATTACGCGGACAACGAGGCGATTAAAAACGTGTGGTAAACAAAAATTTTCGAAATAGCCCACTCGCCTGTTCGGGATACGCAGCTACGCATATACTACAAGCTGGTTTGTGAATGGGCAATCTCTGATACAGTTCTTCGGTAATGTATGGCATGAACGGGGATAGCAGTCGCAAACCACAATCTAAGGAATGGATTAACGTCTGACGCGCGTCGAAAATCGCTTTTTCATCGCCAGATGCAAATATTGGTTTCAAACATTCCTAAAATAAAAGAAAAAACCCTAGTACCGTTGTGGCTATACTTATGAAGGATTGATGATGTGTAAACCTGAAAATAAATAAATAATACTAAGACGGAAAATTTTCCATTAATTTGGGTTTTTTATTTCACCTATTGTTTAACTGCTAAAGATTATAGAAAAATTGTATGGATGGTAAATTTATCAAAATTTTCTACCTTTTTCAATGATACCAACCACCGTTCGCTCATTTAAATAGTGGCTGAGGGATCATCGAGTGAAAGAGAAAAATCTTCTCGAATCCAAAAAATGAAAAATTTTCCATTATTTGTTTTTTTTATTTGTTCATTTCCAATTAGGTAAAGATGATTAGAAAATTACATTTAAATTTTGTAAATTTTCTGCTCTCTCCAGCAATACCAAACCCAGCTCTCTAGCTCAAATAGAAGCCGAGTAATCATTGAATGAAATATGAGGTTTTGTTTCAAAATTGAAATGTTGTGTTCAACTGATAAGGGGACACGACCACACACTACATACACGCATCAACGAGGCTTATGATCTGAAGCCTGACGCTTGTAAGTATCGCATAGTCCCCTACTGAGAGCGAAGATGTTTAAACATAAAAAATTAGGCTTGAAAAATTTAAATTTCTTCACGATATAGCAAAAAAAAATATTCAAATTATTCCGCACGTAAGTTTTTTCACGACAATCACTTCAGTACAATCCGAAGTCGCAAAAAGAAAACTAACGACTAGTGATTCTTCGAAGAAAGAAAAAAAAAAGTAAAAAAAATCAGAAGAACTCACCAAATAAACATCACATAATTCATATAGCCAGAAATTATAGCAGGAAGTTGTCGCGCAATTGAAGTCGTATTTTTCAAAGCCTTTGTTACATTGTTCAACGGCAGCCGCTAGTCTACTTAAAATCCACACATTCATAGAGCTTGTGACCTATAACATATTGCTAATTAGGGGCAAAGTCTGATCAACAGTGTGTTATGTAAAAATTAACACTCGGGGATAAGGCTCTTTACTAGCAGGTATGCGCATGAGGATGATAAGAGATTAACTGCCATTTTGTGCTATACATATATAGTAATAATAAACAATATAAAATTCCTGAAAAAGCAAATAACACATCATCTCTTATCACCCTCATGCGCATACCTGCTACTCAGAGCCTTATCGGGGCTAGAAGGAAGATTGTTTCCACACTTTATTAACATTAAGAAGTGCGTGACGTCATAAACCATATCCACACTTATCTGCTTGAAATACGATGTCTGTTCACTCCTTAAAACGATGATTTTCATCGTATGGCAATGTGCATCGATACCTTTACTTCTCTCCCCAACCAACCGCAACGTTTATTGTTATTCAGACGTCACGCACTTCTTAGCGTGAACAGAATACAGGATACCGGAAATTTATACTTCACGATAGTAAATAGAAGAGAAAGAATAAAAACGAAGAGAAAAAGAAATAAAAAGAAAGCACAAGGCAACAAAATAAATATTCCATGATATCCCAAAACAGAAGACAAAAATTAGTTAATTTTATCGTCAAAATACTCGCTAATAATTATGTGAGGAAGTGACAGTGCGGTACAAACGAAAAAATAATACATCCGGACTAATTAAAATAGAATAGTTGAAAGGTAGGTACTACACCAGAAAGGAAAATGACGCAGGGGCTGTTAACAACTTTACTGCTTCAACATCGTCAGTTTGGACATGTTTTTGAAGTTATAGTTGTGTTTACCAAGTTCAGCCCCAAATTTCGTCTAAATCATTAAAATTTTTTATAAAACCCATAAAATGATAAATTTGGAAATTTGAACAGAATTTTTTTAAGGGAGAAAATAAAAACTCGAAAATTTCAAAAATAAGCCACGAATTAATTTAGCACTGTTAAACAGAAATGTCATCAGTAAGTTATCACATAACGGTCCAACTTGTTATATTAAATTTTTATTGATATAAGGTACGAAATATTATATTACAAAAGAAAAATTAAATAATTTTTATTCTTTTTTTTAACATACTATGAAATGAGTAGATAGTTATTTTTTCCTTTCATATTTTTAAAATCTATTCAATTCATGTTGAACAATTGACAATTTTATTAAGATGATCCAAGCCAAAAAACATGATTCACTAGTTAGTAGAGTCTATAAAATACCATTACTCAATCGTTAATGACTGGAGAGTAACAAACTAACAATACACAAATCTTCGGAATAAGTTAAGTATTGCAGTCACCTTGAGTGTACTTAACAACCTTACAAAAGGTCTATTTATTGTAATTAAAAGATCTCAGTTTCGATCAAAATCTAGGTATTCATTTTTTTTTAAATTCGACAAATATGTATTTTCATACTATAGTTGACATTTCTGTGAAATTGAGTAATCGTTCCAAAGACAGTTTCATTACTTCATTCAATAAGAATTCAGGTAGAAGCAATCATAATTTTTAGAATGAAAAAAAAAGGAAAAAAAAAAGCGAATGAAGCGAGGTGTTGCATTCTAAACAACTGCTTTTTTTTTTTTTTTTTTTTTTGACACAGTGCAATGCAATTCCAACGATTCTTTTACAAGCACATTGTAAGTGCGGTGCAAAATTCTCAAATATTTACCTTGGGGGCGTGAAAGCGAATATGTTTCTTCCACCGTTTTAAGTGAGGAAAAGCGTTAAATTGGGTATCATAATTGATACTACCGCCACCGCCGTGAATAGCAGATAAACAAGAAAATACTTTAAAATCGCATTCAGAAAGTTGATAGCCGTTTAAGTAGCTAAAATTTGAAAGTCGTTCATCTAATACTGATAAAACGTTTCCGTTTGGCTCAGATTTTGACGAAGGCGACGATGCAAGTACTGTATGCAAACGGCACATTTTAATGAGCGCATTGATAGAAGATTGCGGATTGGTAGCGTTCGAACTTACGACAGTTATGTCTTCGGGTTTGAAATCTTTCAGGTAGTCCAACGCGAATCGCACAGCATTCCACAGTTTGTTGCAGAAAAATCGATATCCTTGCACTCGCAGAATGTCTAAATTAATATCGCGCGCTGAAAAGAAAAAAAGTAAAGATCAGATATAAGATTATTCTAGGCAAATTAAGATAAATGTATTTTTAAAAACCACTATTAAATTAGTTTCCAAGAGAATTTGAAAAAAAAAAAATTCTTTGAAAAGTTGTGTAGAATACCTTGTTATGAAGAAGTATTCTCAACAAGAAGATAGCCAACAGCTATTTGCGTTTTCTGCCACTTTTAACTTACTTATGGGGATGCCAAAACCTGGTTGAACACTGATGATTTTGTAACCAGTTTTGAGAGTTTGTATAGGGGATTTGGCACATGCACACAGACACACATACATATATATATACTGAGAAGTCCGAGATTTTCTGACACAAAAAAATAATTTTGAACTCATAATGACGACACAAGATGATGACATCATGCAGACTATAAAACACAAATCCAGACAATATAATGTCCGAAACAAATGTATTTTGAAAACAAAAATATAGGATGAGAGTAACCAAATGGAATTCTCTTTTAGACAATTTTTTCTAATACTTTGTCAAGTTTCTATTACAGAACTACCAGGTACATGATTCGACACTCTGTATAGACAACATGATTTCATTTGGTCGACAGATAATTCAAGACAGAATACGGCACATGGTGGAATTGAATGCAAAGTAAAAACCCCGCCGATAACATGAATGCAGTCAACATCTTTTGCCTTATCGCTTCTCACTCTGCTTATTGTATATCGACTTTTACACTTTTTATTTTTATTTGCTCGACTGATGACTGAAGATGAATACAACAAAATACAAATTCAATGGAAAGTAAAAACCCAGTGGATAAAATACATGCAGCCAACATATGTCTTGCTTTATCATCTTTTACTCTGTGCTTTGCCTATTGTATGTACTCAATTTTATTTTGTTTTATCACTTATACTCTTACGCTTTGCTTATTGTATGTTGACATGTATATTTGCTGCCTTTTGTGTGTTTGCTTATACATTTATTTTTATACTCTTAATATTATCTGCATCGCGTGTTTGAGGACTACTGAGCAGACAATAAGTGGGGAAACTTGTAGAAACGAATTCTAATTTTTATTCACTCTTGTTCTGACAATACCCCGTACTAGGTCTGTTTTTACAAGTAGTCCTTCTTGTGTAGACAGATAGTAGCAGGTCCAAGTCTCAAGTCAAACATTAAGTCCTCGCGTAAGCAATTTTTAAGTGTATCATCTGCAGATGTACAAAAACTTAAGCTCAGATCTACCTTTGAAGACAACTAGGATGGTAGTTCAAATTCAGGATAGGTTAGGTTGAAGACAAAAGACAAATTAGAAATGTTCTTTCATCATGAAGGATCAGTAGTGATGACACAAAAGTCATTCTTAAAATATCAGTTTCATATTGCACTTCAAGGTGATCTTTTATAAACACTTACGAGGTGATGTATAGTCGACAATACAATCAGATGGAGTTCCTGGCATCTGTTAGGAGGGAAATTTGGTGTGTTGCTGACAAACCTAAGGTAAGCTTTGTTCAAGATGACTGCATTGCTCTGTTAATTAAAGGCCTCGTAGAGCCTTCCTTCGCACATAGTGGATTTGTATTTTATCTATGTTAGTAATTTTCTCACCTCACTTTTCACACACCAAAAGCTCCAAAGCCTAAAGTTTTTGATTAGAGTCTTTTACACAACACAATCAACATCACTTATGAAGACAAACAATTAGGTGAAGACAAAAGAACTTTCTGATGGTTTCCCCTACTTGTTGTCTGCAATTCTACAATGGCTTTTTTTTCTTTTTTTTTCTGCTTTACACTTTGCTTTACCCACTTTGTCAACACTGTAATTCTTTTGTAATTATAGTCTTTGACAAAATAATTCTGCTGTTTGTTTTTGTAAGTTCCAGTCCTCTTATGGATCAAAAACTTTGTTCGGCTCTTCTGTCGACACTCCACGCTTATTGCTGATTGATTCATCATATTAATTTGCTGAAATATGAAAAAAATGTAAGCTATATTCCATCGGGTTCGAGAAACCTAATTCAAGTTAAGAAGAATTCAGCCGTAGGATTTCAACAAAGTTAAAAATAAAACGTCTTGAAATCATATTATCAAAATCCCTCGAATTAGTGTTTTGGCAACAAGATGTCCTAGTTTTGGGACATTGTGACATCATTAACATTTAAACACCATCATACATTAAAGGTTGACTTTATGAGCCGATTCATTTCAGATGCCTCAATACATATGTTATAGCATCAACTAATTACATTGTTTCTTATTAGTAACTGATAAGAAATGACGACATCGGTGAGATCATTATCTGGTACAAACGTATTCTACCTATATGTATGTACAAGTAAGAACATACAAATGTTATTTAACATCTGTGTAGACAAATAATAAGCCAGCCTTACAGCTGCAATTATCATCGAGGGTGTGAACCCCTATACCTCACTAAGTTGGTAATCCCCATAGCTACTCCCCCAGTTTTTGGGCCTAAAAAATTATAAGTCACATGTCTGACAGGGGGATATATCAAGTCTTTGGAGAAACCAGGAGTGGTAATGGAGACAACATGGTTTTAATCTTGTCATTTACAGATGTCATGTCCATTAGAAGTTCAATTTCAACTCTGGTCAGTTCTTCTCTGTGTTCCAAAAGGCATAGATCCTTCATAGTATCAATGATTTCTGGTACATTGGTTTGGACAGCAGAATTGTTAGATGAATTTTCGGTATATAAAATTATTGAGATTGAGATGGAATTCCACAGTTAGGAAAAGTAGTAAACATGTACAAAATATTCACACAAAAATTTAAAAATGAAAATATAAGAAAAGGCATGAGAAAAATTTAGTCGAAGTCTTGATGACAGTAGAAAAGCAAATGAAGTCATTCCAAGATTTTTTGATCGATCACAGTATCATTTTATCACCTTACCTTAATGTTTTCCATTTGTAGAGGGGATAATGTTAAAAATTCTCGTACTGATGAAAGTTTTCAGGATAAATTCTGTTCATTTTCCATAAAGTTATGTAAAAATGAAGCTTGAGATGTAAAATTTTTGATCTCTTAACAATAATTATTGCAAGTGTATTGATATGATATTGTTTTGGACATTTTGTTTGTTGTGTTTATCTAACAATAGAAACACGCTGCGATGTTTTGATCACAAAAGCATGTGAATTTGTTTATTCCTGCTTATCTCTTATTGTTATTTATTTCATTTGACAATTTTATCGGAATTGAATCTTGCAAGAATCTGTTTTCCTCATTTTTAATAGGTTTGCTTCTTCTATGTTGGACATTAACTTCCAAGATTTATTTTTCTATTTGCTCTGTGCTAGACATTTAGACTAACAATTTGGATTCTGATTTTTTTGTTTTCATGCTTCCCAAGTGCCTGCCTCTTTTTTGTGGACAAATTGTATCCAAAAGGTCATATATTTTTGATATGATGTTGTCATATAATTTGACTGATTTTTTTGTTTTTATTTGTTTGTAAATTTTTGTAATGTATAACTTTTTTTGAATAATTCTTCCTCTACTTGTTGTGAATTAGTATTTTTGGACACATCTTTATGTATTTTTATTCTCATTTTGTTTGTACTTTTATCTCGTTACTTTTTGGATAGTTTTTCTATCAATATTTATTAGGTATGCAAGCTTTAATCTATCTATTGAAATAGTTTTTGGTTCGCCTGCTATAAGAATTACAAAGGTTTTTGTTGTCACATGATACTATTTCATATTGGACTAGAGTGTGGTTTCTCCAGCACATGTCTTATTTTTTATTTTTTAACAAACACATGTGATGTGGTGACTAAATGTTTGGAGATGTAAATCTTAGGCTAGCCATGACAATTTGTCTATTAGGAAATTGTTCAAGTCAGTTTGTATATTTTGATTCATAATTTTGAGGCTAATTTTTTTTGATTCTTTGACAAAGTGCCCTGAGAGGCATAGCTCTTTACCAAATGCTAATTGTGCTGCAGGGTGTCCTGTAGCTGACTGAACAGCAGATTGGAGACCCAAGAGGATGGTTGGTAGTGCTTCAACCCATCTCTTAGTATTTTAAGCCATAATAGATGCTTTTAGGGCTCTAGACCATCTCTCTACTTTGCCATTGGCTTGAGGATAGTAAGTTGTGGTATTACTGCATTGAAGACCAAGATTTTCTGATAACTTTTTGAAGAGAGAGCTTTCAAATTAGCAATCTTGGTCTGTAATTATAACTTCAGGTATACCATATCGAGCATTTGAGGTATCATATAACCTGGCAACTACAGTAGGAGAGGTCATCTTATATAAAGGAACTGCTTCTAGTCAACGAGTTGCTCTGTCTATCGTCATTAACAGATATCTGTATCCTTGTGAAAGGGAAATGGGCTCACCAAGTTAATATGAATGGTTTTAAACCACTTTGTTTGAAAGATTTGAGGGATGAGTGAGCATGTCTTCCTACTTTAGACTCTTGGCAATTCAGGCAACTGTGAACTTTGTGGCAGTCACTTTATTCGAGGCCATACAAATCTTGATGATACAAATCCAGCATTGCATTTTGGACTTGAGTGCAATAAGTTGTGAATACTATCAAAAGCCAATTTGGGATATGTTTTTAGTAAAAAATGGTCTATTCTTACCTGTACTAATGTTACATGTTAGTAGTACATCAGTACCGGAAATTTTTCTTTATAGAGCTGTACACTCATCTGATAACAGTTCCTGAAATTCTACATCCTTTAACTGTTCTCTAGCTATTTCAGAATAAGGAAGTTGAGTAGGTGCCAAGATGGCCTTGACTTTACTTAGAACATCAGCTGGAGTGTTGAGTTCTCCACTTATATACTGGATAACTATAGTTAATTGGCCCATATAGTTCAATTTCTGGGCTCTTCTCAGGGAGACTGATTCTGTTTTTTGCATGAAGGTATGTGTGAGGGATTTATGATCTGTGTAGATGGTAAAACATGTACCTTCTAATTAGTGCCTGAAATGCTTCAGTACAGCAAAGATTATCAGAAATTCCCTATCATATGTGCTATAGTTCTTTTAAGTTTTAGAAAGCTTTTTTGAGAAGAAAGCAAGCAGTAATTTCTTGTCGTTAATCATTTAGTATAAAAAGTCTGAAGCATTGGATGCGACACACAATGGAAGACTTTCGTCTAGATGAGCCAATAGAGTTGCATTTGCTAGTGTTTCTTCGGTGTTTTCAAAGACCTTTTTGTCTTCTTTAGTCCATTTGAGACTTTTTCCTTAGTTTTGCTACGAAGATAGATGGTTTATTGTCTCCCATCTTCATTCTATCCATAATGTCAATTATTTGGTTTTTTATTTTACCAAATATACCTTCAATTTTCTTGCAGAACCACAAATATTTATCTGCTTCCTTCGAAGGGCATTCTATGATATCTAGAATGTGATATATTATTTGAGCTGGCATTCAGTTGCAGATGTGTGAATATTTTGGTTTATTTTGTAGATCTTCTGTTTTGGAATCTACCATCAAGGAGAGTAAGCAAGAGATCAATTTCATTTGGCATGAATTCTGAAAACTCTATCCTCCATCTAAGGAATGTACGATTCTACATTGGCTGGGTTTGCAAAATTTGCAGTAATTGAGCCAATACTTTGGAGGTTAACTGGGGTTGACCACTTTCTCCAGCATTTAACAATCCTGATGATGCTTGGTTAGGAGCATTTTCAGATGTACTTGGAATTAGTGGCAACATTTTTGTATTGTTACTTAATTCTGCTGTAATTTGTTGGAATTAGAATTTTCTTCTTCAAGAGTTAACACAGACTCTTTTGGCACACGCACACAGACATACATATGTACATATACGTATGTTATTGCATCATTTAATTACGTCATTTCTTATTAGTAACTGATAAGAAACAATGTAAGACATTTGCTACCATTCCTTGACATTGCCAAGATCTTTATCTATCAATTAGTCACAGAACAAACATATCTTATTTGTATGTGCGTACAAGTAAGAACATACAAATTTAAAATTGTGTACTATTTTGTTTAACATCTGTGTAGAAGAATAATAAGCCAGCCTTTTGGCTGTGATTGTCATCGAGGGGTGCGAGTCCTTTACCTTATACAATTTGGTAATCCCCACAAGTTGTTTTTTCAGGATTCTGAGAAAATAACAAAATTGATTTTGCTGAAATTTACATCGTAGATTATCCTTATATCTGTGCAAGTCTGTTAAATTTTTGATGCATATTAGTTCAGTAGTTTCCGAGAAAACTGGAGAAGAAAAATTGCTGAAAAAATTTTGTGTCCATTGCTTTGAGAAAACTAAAAAAAGGGATAGGGCTTAAATTTTCACAAAAAGTATTTTTTATATGGCACCAAGTCTAATAAAGTTTGGTATCTATTGGTCCAGTAGTTTCCAAAAAAAACTAAAAAACGAAGTTATTGGAAAATTGGTTTTTAGCAATAAATAAAGGATAGATCAATTTTATTGTTAAAGATATCGATTGCTATTGATAATTTTTTATGGTTGTTCTACCTGAAACTAGCAATGAAATACCGATAAATCGATATGAACGTCAGACATTGATAATTATAGATAGTTTTGTGAAATATTTTCAACTATTTGGATAATTTGTTTTCTGAATTATAGATAAAAATTGGCAAACTCGGTTTTCTAGAAAAGTATTGCTGGAGTAGTTTTTTTCAAATAAAATTTCTTCTAAATTAGGAGGCATACGTAGCTAGGCTTCGCGACACATAGTGAGGAAAATCCTGCTGTATTTGGCTCAGACACATTTCCTACTCACGATTTTTGTTATTCTCATAAATTTTGCTTAAGTTTACTTTCTGGCAACCACAAATTTGTTGAGCTTCAATATTAGAATAATTCAGTACTCTAGTAGAATTTTAGATTAGTCTCAACGAAGAATTTATTTCTTATACATGAAACTCCCACTTGCAGACCCCAGAATTACGGTGAAAAACCATATTGAAAATGAAATAATTTCCAGCAAAGATTTTATGGCTGGAATATGTTTGGGGATCTTCCTTGTGAATGTAAAAAAAAAAGGCTTCACACTTACCCCTCGAGTATCCCTCCGGCTGGCAGAATATACGTGACTTTCATATTTTTTCAATTTTACACAAACATAAGAAGTGTTATAAGAAAAATATTTCAGTAAAAAAATATTTTTCATAAAATTTTCTACGAAAAAAGATTCTTATCAAAATTTACTTCATCGCCAAAGGTGAGGCGTTCGAGGTCCGCAAAAACTGGTTGTATTAGTCTTCAACTTTATAGCGCCCATTGATATATGGGATATAACGAACATTGTCAACAAAATAGTGGGCATATTTCTTCACGGATCAAGATGAAATTTAGCATGAACGTAATTTGGGTCTATATCTCAGTTAAATTTGAAGATGGGTGGAATCCGCCCATTCATGCCATTAATTTTAAACGGCGGCTTTTTGAATTTATAATGTGTAGAAAAGGGGAGCCAGAGTAATTTTCTACGGATCCGAACAATGTTCATACTTTGGGTCTATATCTTGGTAAGTTTGAGGATGGCCAAATCCACCCATTAGTTTCCGAATTACAGCTTTTTAAAGTTTTTAATTCTCTCATGTAAAACCATCATTCAGAAGTCTTCAGCACCTCACCTATGGCATAGAGGTAAAGTTTGATAAGAACCTTTTTTTGTAGAAAATTTAATGAAAATTATTTTTTGATAAAATATTTTTTTTATAAAACCATTATGTTCGAGTAAAATTGAAAAAAAAAAGTGTCACGTACGATCAGTCTCCTGTGGTGACTCTGAAAGAGTAGGGGCAGTGCTGCCAGATGTACGGAATTTCAACATTTTCACCTTTCTACGGATTATTATTATAATTATTTTTTCTCGTTTTTTCATATTTTGTTAGTCATCAACGTGAATAAAGTATAGCATGTGAAGAAATTAAATATTTTATTACATCTTTCTTTTTTTTTTGCTTCCACATTAAAAAAAATAAAAATTTTGAGAAAAAAAAGAGGCTAAAAAAATTTATTTTGAATCATGAATAAATTGTCTTACATTTGTAAGGCAAGAATATCGTAATTCATTAATCAGATAACTCCAGAGCCTGGAAGGGTTAATATGTTACTATTATAAAAGGATGAGGTAAAAGGTAAAAATCACAGAACACGTCTACAAAATTAAAGGAGGGCGATTGGCAGATGGTCTTCAAATACTGGATTTGGGACTACCTACAGCCAACACTAGACAAAACAAAACGAACTACACCAAACAAATTCATATGATACAGAATAGTATACTCATTTAGCGTTCTCTTTAATAAACTAAACTAGTAACCCGATGAAACTTCTAATCGACCGCCGAAGTGACACACAAGGAACCATTTTCTGAACTACCGAAATGACCCTGTAATTTTCATATACCGAGAAAAAAATAACCTATCTAATCGTTATCCAGACGTATTGTTTTTAAAAAGGCACTCTGAGCTGAACATTCTCAGAACATAGTTCAACGTTCGTGAACAGTCGTTCAAATAAGAATGAGGTTCTTGTGACAGATCGTTTAAATTTTCGGACAGGCTATCAAACGTAAATCTGCGATAAGTATTCACGAACAGAAAGAGACGCGTTTATAAGAGAATACTCAGATGAAAATCTCTCACCTTGGGTCATGTACGCGCACAAAGCAAATCGCAGAGCATCGGTTCCACATTCGGGAATACCGTTCGGATAGTCGCGTTTCTGTCCTTCTTTTGCTTTTTGTATCTCACGGGGATCGAGGTTACTATTGGACAACTGTTCGTGCAATTCTTCCAGCGTAATACCTTGAATAACATCCATCGGATCTATAACGTTGCCGAGAGACTTACTCATTTTGCGACCGTGCGCATCTCGAACCATCGGGTGCAAAAATACTTCTCTAAAATGGCGAGCACAGCAACATATTCAACAATTTCGCGGCACGAAATACGGAATTTTAGCGCTAGTATTTATAAATACATACTTGAACGGTAATTTTTTCAGGAGACGTTGACCAAAGAAAACCATTCTGGCTACCCAGAAAAATAAAATATCGTGACCCGTTTCTAATAAAGTGTTCGGATAAAATACATCTAACTCTTCGGACTGAAAATAAATTGAATGACACTAAGTTTTTTCACAACTGAAATCAAGGGAAGAATAAATGAGGGATACTTTAGAAGAGACGTTACCTTATCTGGCCAGCCGAATACGCTGAATGGGAATAAACCAGATGAAAACCATGTATCTAGAACGTCCACGTCTTGTTCTAATCTTATTTTATCGATGGCGAGATTGAATTTCTTCGAAGCCTTTTCCAAGGCGTCTCGTTCAGATCTTCCACTGACCCAAAATTCTTTTTGATCCTGTTAAAGAAAAAAATTAAATTAAATCCTGATTCTAACATATAGAGAGCATCGATTGAAAATGAACTGTAGCTTAACAACTGAAAATAATTTCTAATCAACTCACGAATTTGATTTTCTGAGATGTATCATCGGTAAATACTCGGTAAGCCGGTATTCTGTGGCCCCACCATAACTGTCGAGATATACACCAGTCTCTGAAAATTGAAATGAATTAAAAATGAAACTGATTGAAAGGCAAACAGAGTATACATTAATGTAAATCCAAATATGAGTCATCATAATAATGAAGTTTTAAAATGAAACTATCTTGCGCTGGGTAGTAATAAACCACGAACGGTGATGCAATGAAGCCCGTAAAACGAAATAAACAAAACTGTAATGCAACCAAGTACGTGAAATGAAATTCACAGCGCACTATTTTCATTCGTTCAAAAATTATTAGGCTTTTACTGCAAAAGTAACTTTTTTTTTTCAAATTGACAAAATACGAAAATAATTAGGTATACGAAAATTATGTATCTTTTCACGAGAAATGCAATTATTTTATTCACAGCGCTCTATTTTCATCCGTTCAAAAGTAATTTGGCTTTTTGGAATAAAGTAATTTTTGTTTCAAATAGACAAAATATGCAAATAATTATATTAAAATTATCTATTTTTTCACGATGCAATGAATTTTATCACAGGGCTCTATTTTCATCCATTCAAAATTTCTTCGGCTTTTTGGGATAATGTAATTTTTGTTTTAGATAGACAAAATGCGCTAATAATTATACGAAAATTAAATATTTTTTCATGAGAAATGCAATGATTCTATTCACAGTGCTCTACTTTCATCCGTTCAAAAACTATTATTAAAGTGAAACTTCCTTGCGTTGGGTAGTAAACTAAAACCAATCATGCAACGAAGTCCATGAAACAAAATAAATAAAACTGTAATGTAACTGTGGGGACCATGTCTTCTCTCCTTTTGGGGCTCGGCGCCAGTTGATAGACCACGGACTTGGTCCATCACCAAGTCCGCGCAATAAAATCTACAGACGTAAAAATAAAATACGCGGTCGCAGCATGAAGGCTAAATGGACAAGTAATAAAATTTGTTCTCTGTTTAGCCTACATGCTACAAATGTAGTCTAGCGTGGACACGCGTACAAAAATATGCATGCTGCGGTTGAGATGCTAGGCTAAACATGAAACACACGCATATCTTCCCAAACTCGTGGATGATGTGTGTAATTAGCCTGACATATACACCGGTGATACCTTTTGTTAGTTGCCGAGTTAGAATGTTATAAAAGATTGGCTGCCTTACCAAAACAGTAACATAAAAATAGAGAATAGACTAATAAGTCAAACTAGACCAAGGGATCATATCAATGGCTACCGATCCCTCACCAAAATACTCTCGCCACCTGTTCATCACAGACAGGACAAAAAGGAAAAAATTCCTCATAGATTCTGGTGTTAATCTCAGCATTTTACCAGCTAAAAATAAACATAAGAAATTTTCTTCAAAATCCAAATTAAATGCAGTCGATGAACATACATTCGCTGCATATGGCCAAAAACATTGCAAAATAGACATTGGTCTCCATAGGGACATGTTATGAGATTTCACAATAGCTGATATACCGCAACAATACTTGGAGCGGATTTTCTTGCTTACTATGAGTTGGTAGTTGATTTAAAAAATAAACGTTTAATCGACTCAACCACTGGCAAATATGTGTAAGGCATAACAAAAAATTACAAATTACTGGATACTTCCATTGAAAGTTGTGCAACTGTAGACAAAAATTTCCTAAAAATACTAAATGAATATCCAGGTATTTTATTACCATCAATAAGGAAAGATCCAACATACAAACATGATAGAGTGAATGTAATAGAAACAAGGGGTCAGCCTTGCTCAGCAAGGGCACAAAGATTGCCACCCAACAAACTTGCTGAAGCCAAAAAGCAATTTTCTAAAATGATAGAAGGTATTTGTCAACCTTCTAACAGCTCATCATTTACACCAATACATATGACCAAAAAGGCTAATGGAACTTGGAGAATCGTAGGGGCTATAGAGCCCTGAATGCTAAAACCATTCCAGACAAATACCCTGTACTTAATATAATGGATTTCAATAAAAAAAATGAAAGGAAAAACAATGTTTACCAAAATAGACATTAATTAGGCCTTCCATCACATAACAATGGCCAAAAAAGATATCTGCAAGACAGCACTTATCACTCCATTTGGCTTATTTGAATATTTGCAAATGCCATTTGGACTTAGAAATGCTTCTCAAACTTTTCAACGTTACATGAATAGCTATTGAGGGATTTACCATTTGCATATGCATATCTAGATGACATTTGCATATGCTCAGAAGGTGAAATTAATGAACACAAGAAAAACGTATGAGCCATATTACAGCGTATATACACTGCCGGCCTTACAGTCAATTTACCTAAAAGCAAGTTTTCTAAAACTAGTATTGACTTTTTCAGGTACCAAATAACATCTGAAGGTATAGCCCCCCTAAAAACAAAGGTAGAGTAAATATTGAAATTTCCTAATCCCACAAATGTTGCAGAACTTCGAAGGTTCCTAGGAATATAATGATCAATTTTTACAGACATTGCATAAAAAATGCTGCTTCAGAACAAGGCAAACTGTTTGCTCTTATAAAAACTAATAAAAAGCATGACAAAATGCCTATCGAATGGACTGAAGAGGCAGAAATAGCATTTGAAAATACAAAAAACATGCTAGCCAATGCAACATTATTAGCTCACTCTGATGACAGTCTTACACTCTGTATCTCAACAGACGCATCCAATTTTACAATAGTGCAACCTTACACCAAATAAAGGATAATAACCAGCCACTAGCCTTCTTCTCAAGGAAACTTTCCAAAACTGAGAAAAATTATAGTACTTACAACCTGGAGTTAATGGCCATAAATGCAACAATAAGGCACTTCAGACATCATGTAGAGGGTAGATGCTTCACCGTATATACGGACCATAAACCCATAACGCATGCCTTTGAGCAAAGAAGTGAACATGCTTCACCTTGCCAAATAAGACAACTTGAATTCATTAGTCAATTTACAACAGACATAAGGTATATTAAAGGAGAGCTGAATAAACCAGCTGAAGCCTTAAGTCGAATTAAAGCTATCACAACTCTATCTCAGTTACCATATGCTGAAATAGAAAAAGATCAGCTGGAAGACAAAGAATTACAAAAATTACTATCTTCCAACACCACTGGTCTCAAACTAAAACTGAGAAAACTCACTGACACAAAAATATTCCTAATATGTGATGTGTTAACAGATAAAGAATGTCCATTTATTCCATTAAAATACAGAAAAATGGCGTTCAACAGTGTGCATAACCTATCACACACTGGACCTTGTAGTACTACAAAACTCATGACCTCGAGATTTGTACGGCCCAAAATAAACTCAGATTGTAATAACCAGGCCCGTGCTTATTTAAATTGCCAGACAGCCAAAATTGGCAGACACACCAAATCTGCATTCAAAAGGTTTAGATCAACCGATTGGTTTAAACACCTTCACATAGATCTAGTGGGTCCATTACCCCCATCAAAAAGACATAAATATTTCCTTACGATGATAAACCGTGTAACTAGATGGCCAGAAGCAATCCCATTAATTGAAATGTCAGTACAAACAGTAGCTACTCAATAATACACAACCTGGATTGCTAGATTTGGAGTACCCCAAAGCATCAAAACTGACCAAGGTACGCAATTCGAAAGTCAATTGTTTAATGAACTAACCAAAACCTTGAGCTACTACAACCTACCACCTCCAATCAAATGGGAAGGTAGAAAGGTGGTATAGAGCTCTTAAAGCTTCTATAATGGCTGCCAACACAAAAAGATGGATAGAAATCTTACCAACCATCTTGCTAGGCCTACAATCAGCCTTACAAACAGATACTGGTCACTCCTCACTCAACTAGCACTAGGCAAAGAATTACACTTTCTAAGGGACTTCTTCATAGAATCAAAAGAAATAAATCCCAAAACCTTAGTACAAAATATAAAAGATGATGCAAATCAATTTCTTAAGCAAGCATCTATTCATGGTAAACAAAAACCTTACGTCTTGAGACACTTAGCTACAACATCACATGTGTTCTTAAAAGAGAAAGAAATGAAACGAGCATTACAAAAACCCTATTCTGGACCATACAAAGTAATTGATCAAACAGAAAAAATGTTCACAATACTTATGTTAGGATAGGAAAAGGTGTCACTAGATCGGGTCAAACCAGCATTCTTAATCAGTGAAAATGCAGAAATGGACAAAATAATAAATGAAAATAAAAATAAAAATTCATAAAATTCAGACAAAAAAGACGAAGAAATAAATATAAAATCTGACTCACAAACAAATAAAACACGAAAAACATACAGTGAAGTGGTAAAATCAAACACAAAAAACAAGAAAAAAGTCAGATTCAATGATGAAATAATAACTCACACAAACAATCTTGAAAACCCAATCAAGCCAAAACAAAGAAGCAGGCCAAAAGGAACAAATAAAAAAGCAATCAGAAACCAACAAAAACATCACCTCGATTTTGCAGAGAATGAAAATATATAGATATAATAAAAATTTCATATACAGATATAATAAAAATCTCATACTCTTATCGCACGTGCTTTAAAACACACTCACATGTCGACCCTAAAATCAAAGGTAAGATAAAAACACACAAAACATACTATAGACTGACGTCACAAACAGCTGGTTGCAAAAGGAAAATTGAACCAAATCTTTGCTACAATGAAGAAACACATTTCATTCACTTGTCAACTGCTGCTCAAAGCACCACTCTTTTGTTCAATTAGAATGGTTTGTTTTGATTTCAATCTTCTCTCAAATTTTCTAGTATTTTTTCTCTTTAAAACTCCTATTTTCATTATATCCTCAACTACCACTATGTAAGTTGATCAACTCCTCAATTACGAGGAGGAAATATTGCTTTCCAATGCAACCCAACCTTCTCTACCTGCCAACAATGATTCTCAATCCTCAGAGAAAGTTGCCAATGTTGGGTCAATCCTCAATGAGATAACGCAACTAACCCCAAAAATTCTTCCATTTCTTGGGGACCAATCAGCGGCTAGTTCTTCTGTGGCTAAAACCACAGAGCCACCTGACGCTAGGAAGACTAGCAATTTCCTCACCTCCGAAAATCAGGCTCTCTTCAAAATACCAAAACCAGAGCCAAAATTTTCAAATTTAAAATTTTTCAATTCTGTTGTTTGAAACAACTTTCAAAATACAGGCATTCCAAAGTTACACTCCTTTCTGACAAAACACTCAGGTGGATGGACAGGGACACGAAACGTGATGTCCAATCTTGAAACAAATATCAACAATGTCGTAGACTTTCGAATATTGCAGGACATATCCTTGGTGTGGCCCTCCGAGATTTAATCTTCAGAGGAAATGCCTACCCTCGCAATAATGCGAGGCCACCTACTGGACACTAATAAATCATCCATGGGTCCCCCAGACTTTGGAATTTGAGTTGTTCCACCAACAGTGAATCTGTGGAAGAGTAGTTGGGGGGACCATGTCCTCTCTCCTTTTGGGGTTCAGCCCCAGTTGATGGACCACAGACTTTGTCCATCACCAAGTCCACACAATAAAGTCTACTGAAGTAAAAATAAAATACGCGCTCGTAGCATGTTGGCTAAACAGATGAGTAACAAAATTTGTTCTCTGTTTAGCCTACATGCTATGAATGTAGTCTAGCGCAGACACGCGTACTAAAATATGCGTGCTGCGGTTGAGATGCTAGGCTAAACACAAAACACGTGCCTATCTTCCAATACGCGAGAATGACATGCGTGTTTAGCCTAACATATACACGGGCGATGCCTTTTGTTAGTCGCCAGTTTAGAATGTTATAAAAGGTTGGCTCCCTTATCCAAATAGTAATATAAGAAACAGCAATTCCTCATTCATACGCCTGTGGGTTTAGAGGTGAACCCACAGTAATAAAGCCAAAAGCAGGTGAAATTAAAAAACATTACCGCTGACCCTCCTCACCAAAGTTAGGCCCATTCTACTATATTTGATTCATTTCCTTCTTCACTTTATCTATACAATTTCACTCATTGCTTTCTTATAAGTGGAATGAAGGTTGCATCATTTAATTTTTTTGAAGTTTTCACCAACTGCTGGAAACAATTCTTTAAATTTCCATGACTTTTTCTGCATTTTAATGTTTTTACAAAACAAAAAATGAAAAATCAGGCTGCCAACTTTGACTACATATTACTACATATGGTCTGCCAAAACAAGATAAACAGCATGAAACAAAGATTGGTATGGTGAAAGGAAAGAATATGTAGGAAAGGACGACGCTCCATACAAATCACCAACAAGAGAGACTGTTAGAAAGACGGAAAAACCAGTTTTGATATAACTTTATTTCTTTGATATTTGTTGTAATAGCCCTTTCCTCCATATTTTTCCTTTCTCTGTACCTCCGATGTTTGTTTCATTTTTTTTGTCCCACCAACAGCTGTACAAGCAGTCCATACGTAGTAATTTACATTCAAAGGTTGCTGACAAAACATTCATTCTTTAAAATACAAATTTCACTTCCAGTGAGTGTCCCAGTACACACTTTTTTTCCATCAACTACATGAGCCAAATTAAAATTCTTTCTCTTAATATTTATATCTGCATAAAACAATTTTCAATTTTGTACGTGAAAAATCAAATGAGAGGTTGAAATTTTGCCATACATTTTACAATAAATAGGAATTTTCTTTCCATTTCAAACTCGTAAACTATTCATAATTGAGAAATTCTTGCATCGAAGCCAGGTAAAGAATTTTATTATAATAGAGAGATGATGTGAAAATTCTAAATTAAAGTATGAAGAATTAGATTATCAAGGATTTATTGGAAGAAACTTTACACTCGATGAGACCCTTTCATTTTCTAAATTTCAGAAGAAAAAAAAATGAAAGTCGCGACTTTGAAAAGTGAATATGAAAATCAAGAATTTCGAATCTCTGTCATAAATTATTTAGAATGAAATAGTTATTTGTGATACAAGTGTGTAAAGTAGCAATCACCTACAATGCAGGAGTATCACACACTATTCCTGGCAACACCCCCAAAAACAAAATTTTACCAAGAAAAAAAATTTTTGGGATAATTTTTTATTACTTTAGATTTTTTTCGTTCGTTTATTTTCTAGCAGCTAAAGATGATTAAACAATTAAATGGAATACAAATTTGAGAAAATTTTTTTCTTATTCCAGCAATACCAACCTCAGCTCTTTATCTAAAACAGCTGCAGAGGAATCACTGAAGGAAAGAGGGTAGGTTTCTAGATTCCAAAAACCAGTCAATTTTCCATTAATTACAGTTTTATCCAATTGTTTATTTTAAAAGAGTTAAAGATGATTAAAAAATCGTACGGAAATTTTATTCACTTTTTACAAACACTAATTTCAGCTTTCTAGCTCAAATAGAAACTAGAAATCTTTGAGCGAAATAAAAGAGGTTTGTTCAAAAAGTGAAATGGGGTGTACAATCAAAGTGGCATTTTAACAATCAGTTTTTTTTTAAATTTAGGAAGTTTAGAAATTTCATAATGTTGGACAAGACACAAGTGTGCATGAGTAGCAAAAAGTAATTTAATAATTTAATCAATTTCCAAGCTGCACATGTGCGAAATTTAATTTTTTAAGGTTAGAATAAAATCAGGTAAAATCTCTTACTTCACATATAAGGTAATGTCACATGATCTCACAACCGAAGGTTTTATCTCATTGGGTGGCTAAAACACAAGAGAAGCATGAGGAATATTCAAATTTTTGGTCATAGTTATTTTAAAATAAATAATAACTACTAATTCAACACAAATGAAATTTTAAAGGAGGCTTCAATGAATAAAATAAGCTAAAAATCAAGAAATTAGAGCCCTTACACCGAGAGAATTGAAAAAGAACACAAAATTGTGTCTCAAATTGGTGTTTTTGAGCAACATTATTAGTTATCTTCAAGGTTAATTACACTGATAAAATCAAATTATTCCTCCATAATTGCATTTATGTCGAACAAGTAGCTATCTCTTATTTTAAAACAACGAAGATCAAAAATTTCTATATTTCTATACTATACAATGCTTTTCATGAATATTTAGCCATCCAGTAAGATTACTGATAAAAACTGCGATATAAAGGATATTGCTTTATAGTTAATACGCAAAAAAACGTTTGTTTCTGGAGTGGGTGTTGCAAAAATACAAATTTTATAGAGAATTCAATTTTGAGTAGATCATTATTAAATATGCTGTCACAAAAAGATACAAGTTGGCACTTATTCATAAGATGGGGTGTATTGTTAGGAGCGGATTAATTAATTAAATAATTTTTTTTATCCTTTACTTACTGCTGTGAATGAAAAATTAACAAGAAAAAAGTAAATAAAATTTGACCAAGTAGGTCTATTTTCATAACTAGGGCTTGTAACCACAACCATAACCAGACAATAACTACTAAAAATCTAAACCAATTGACAACATTGATTTGGGAATCAATAACCAAAACAAAAAAATTTCACATAACCAATAACCAATTTCCAGAAAATGGAGAAAGCATTAACCAGAAAGATAACCAAAAAGAATCGATTTATACTGGTTTTTATGAAATATCAATATTATTAATTATTTTTTTCAAAAATTATCAATTATTTCTGGGAAAATTATCAATTACCGATAATTTGACAAGGAGAAAATTTGTTTTGCCTATTTTACCACAAATTTTGTCTCAACCAATTACCAGAAAAGTTGTTTTGGTTAACCAGAACAATAACTGGTAACCAAATAAGTACATTTTTAACAAGTAACCAGTAACTAATATAGATTTTTATTGATTCCCAGTAATAAATAACCCCAAAAACATTTTGTTTACTAGCCTTATTCATAACTCGAAAATTCTAAATAATGAAACGAGTAGGTATACTAGTATAATAATAATTTTGATTAAAATTTATTACGAAAAAATACGCTTTCTTTTCACAAAAACAGCCACAAACATTGATTCAGAGGTTATAATTTTCTTTTGCGGCGATTACATCGTGTAAATTCTAAATTAATAAAAAATGGCTTCACACAATTTCAATTGAATATGAATGAGTATAATCAGTTTTCGACAACTCATTTATTTAAAAATTCTGGTTAACTTCGGATGTTCTATTTTAAATACTTGGAAAAAAATTTTTCATCGTTCAGATAAATGATTATCTATACAATAAAATTCAATCTTAATTTTGGTATATTTATCCGCAATTTTTGTAACTTTCACATTTTAATTCTGAAAAAACTGCTTCTCTCATACTTTACAATTTTTTAGCTACTATTTAAGTTACGAAGCTGCGGTTGGTTCTACTGAAAACAAGAAAATTTGCTCCAATTCTTTATAGAAAATTATTTTTTTATCATTAGTTTTTCCAAAAAGAGCCATAAAAACTGAAAATGAATGAGAAATTTGCCGTTTTTCTAATTGTTATTCATTTCAAAAACTAATGATTGTATAAAAAAATTTCAAGAGGTGATCCCTTTAGTTTTTAACAACAGATTCACTTCCATCTTCAATTTTCACATAAAATTAATTAATTGCCAGCTAATGGCGGAAGAATATACAAGAACAAAACACTTCACTTTTTCCATTATTTTACAATTCCTTTATGGTTTATTTTCGAAAAACTAATGATAATAAATGAATTAATTTACTCTAAAATTTGTGGAAATTTTCGCCTCTCTCAAACAGTATTAATTTCATCCTTTTGCTTCTACTTCCAATAGCTGTTAAGGAATCTTGAGGTGAGACTTTTTTTCTAAAAATTTAAATGTCGAGAATGTTGCAATTACACCAAAACTGGGATTCTAATGGGTAAGAAACTGTGCATTTCGATGAAAGCTCTATACGGACATAGTTCAATTCTCAACAGCTCATGAAGTATTTTGGAGTTTGTTTTCTTCCCTTTTTTTTGATATTCATATGAAACAACAACAAAAAACATCTATGCCACGCATCAACAGCGATAAATATGTATTTTCCAAGTGTCAAATTTTGTAATGGCTGCCATTCGAACACCAGAGGACCAATTTCGCTCAAATTCAATACCGAACCAGCCCCTAGTAGTCTCCAATTACATAAAAATTTCAAGTTAAAATCTTTTTATTTACAGGAGTTATCGCGATGACAACATGGTGGGTTTGCAACACTTTGAGAACCTCTTTCTTCCTCCGATACCAGCAGATAAATTTCAAAAATTTAAATACGAATGTGTAGCGAATGAAAGCTTCTAACACTATTTCAAGTTTTACTGCCATAGATCAAACAGCGGAGGCTCTACAGACTGCCAGACTGAATGCAATAGTTTTAAATGAACTGATATGAAACTTTATGGTATCAAGATTACATCCTATTGTAATTTTTTACAACTGTGTAGCACCTTGAAAATTTTGACCAACTGAGAGTTATTCAAAACTGGTAGTTTACCAAGGGTCCATAATAATTCTCACTATCACTAAAATCTTTATTAAAATAGGTAAAAGTAACCGTAAGTGTCCACTACCCCTCTTCTCACTATATCCAACGTGTCGTGAATTTAAGCGCACATTTTTGGTTAAACGGTAACTTTCGTAGCTAGCTCCTTTGCTGCATTATTGTGAGCATATTTTTTCGAGTTGAAGGGCAGAAACTAGCCCAAATATGAAATGTTTTAATTTTATTAGAACGGTATGATATATAGGGTAACATGATGAAGGCAAGGAACCCTACGACAAGGAAGAGAAGATAAAATCAAATGGGATGTATAAAATATAAATGAAGTAATAATCCTAAATGACAGAACACGAATCACTTTCTATTTTTTGTTTTTGTCTTCTTTCATTAACGGGTTCTTTTTCTCATTTGGAAGAGGAGTCCATCGAAACCCAATTCATCATAAAAACTAAGAACGAAGTAGCTTAAAAAATTGATTACCATCATGATGATAAAAGCTAAAAAAATAAAGAGAAAAAAAAATACATCATCAAAATAACAGCGATGTATTGGGAAATTTAAATGTTAAAACGTTAGTTTGTTCGTAAATACTTTTTCCCAAAAATTTTTTTATAACTATGATACGTTGGACTAGTGATTCGATATAGAAGCATCAGTGCTAACAGATGGTCGACATTGTAATTCGTGAATGTTGATACTCGATTATAGACTGCGTAATCAAGTCATACAATAATTAAACAATGAATTATAGCTAATAAAGACATTTACTGCTAATACTACGAGCCAATAGATACCAAACCGCTTTTATTTCGTTGTCACAGTCGTAAGGTCAATTGAGTTAATTTTGTGAGGTGTTCTCCACAAAGCTGCAAAACCAATTCTGACCGACCTAAATTTAGTCCACTTTAAGTCATACCTCATATTTTCCATCCAGTGATGCCATATTTTCACATGATGTTCGGGTATGATCTTCAACTCACCACTGTCAACTGCTTTAACAGCGTTTTTAGCCATTTCATCGCATTTTACATACCTGAAAACATAAAATTTTATGCAATTTTCCTGGTGGAAAACTTCATATTTAGATTAACCATAAACCATAACATACCACTGCGGTTTGATTAAGGGCTCAATGATATCTTTAGAACGATTACATACTGGCACAACCATAGGATTATCTTTGATTTCTCGTAATAACCCTTTTTCTTTCAAAGCTTCCATAATAGCTGATCTAGCATCGAATCTTTTCATACCCTACAAAATATTATTCATTAGATGATCGTATTTAACATTATCAATTAAGAAGACAAAAAATGTTCAAAGCAATCATACCGTGAATTTACCGTAATCTCCAATAATTTTACCATCGTCACTGAAGACTGTGATAAATGCTAAATTATGACGAACACCAACTTCGTAATCATTTTTATCATGGCCGGGTGAAATTTTTACAGCACCTAAAACAACAGAAGCATTTCATTACATAAGAGATATCTTCGATGACAGCTAGATGAATGAATATTAAAGTCACAGCCAGGTTCTAAATATTAGCACTAATCACCAGTTCCGAATTCTTTTTCGACGAAACTGTCGCAAATGATAGGAAGCACACGTTCGCAAAACGGATGCTTTACAAATTTTCCAGACAAATGCTTATATCGGACATCTTCAGGATGTACAGCAACGGCACTATCGCTAAGCATAGTTTCAATTCGAGTAGTGGCAACAACTACATACTGCTTTTCTGCGTCACTTGTGGTGCCATCTTTATCGACGACTTCGTATGCAAAATGCACCAGTACACCGAATTCTATTTTTTTATCATAACCAGGTACTGACAGCAACGTTCTTCCGGACAATTCCATTTTATCAACCTGCCGAATCGAAAAAATTAATTTTAATTAAATCAAATTAGTACCACAAAGAAGAAATTTTATGTTTTGAGACAAAATTTACTTCAATATCAGAAATAGCAGACTTTAGAGTACACGACCAATTCACTAGCCGGTTACTTCGATATATATCACCGCTATCATGAAGCTGTACAAACGCTTCAATGACAGCCTTCGATAATTTCGGATCCATAGTGAAGCAAGCTCTTTCCCAATCAAGAGACGAACCTAATTTACGAAGTTGGGTATAAATTCGATCTCCTTTTCTACGAACAAAACGTCATCAAATAAGATTCATTTATACAAATTTTTTTCAGATACTTTCTTACTCGTTTCGCCATTCCCATATTTTTTTGATAAATTCTTCTCTTCCGAGGTCGTGTCTGGTTTTCTTACATTCGCGCCACAACTTCTTCTCAACAACAACTTGTGTAGCGATACCGGCATGGTCGCAGCCTGGATTCCATAACGTCATCCTTCCTCTCATCCGGTTCCTATTTCGAATTAAGTCACTTTATTGAGAACAGGCTACAGAACACGAATTTCATCGGAAACAATAAATTCTTACCATCGAGTTAAGGTATCTTCGATGGAATTGGTTAACGCGTGACCAACATGTAATGTGCCTGTTACATTCGGGGGCGGAATAACCATGATAAATTTACTTTTTGAACCATCTTTTAGCGATTTCCTCTGAAGATATAACAGACATTTTAAAACACAAATTCGGTGATTTAAGGAGAATAAAATAACACAATACTTACCCCGTATTCTGGCTTGAAAAATCCTTGTTTTTCCCACCATTGGTACCACGCAGCTTCAACAAATTTGGGACTATAAGATTTGGGCATTTCTCCAGAAACATCTTTTTTCTCTCCGGGGGCTACGTCGATAGTGTAATCAATAGTTTCCTTCGTAGACTCTTTTTTCTTCTCTTTTTTCTGCATAATTCAACGTATAAAAAAATGGTTCATTACTGCTGATCTCTCAGATTTACCTTCCTGCTCTTTCAAATTTTAATGACTGATGGTTAGGGGAACTCCAGACTTTACTGTGAACCACTACTTCGCGAATACGATCAATGTAATAAAATTACCTCAAAAGGCGCAATAGATATCTTGGACGATTTCTGTTCTAGTTTCTGTTTGAATTTTTCCAATTTGGCTAGCTTCTTTGCTTCTTTTTCCAGTTGCTTAACGCTTTTCTTCGGTGCACCTTCACTGTTTTCATTCATTTTCACTAACAAAACGTAATAAAAACAAAGATTTACTCATGTACGAGAATATACGTTTGCTTTATGTTTTGAAATAATTTTCATCTTAAGAAGACACGAAGTTACCTCAAGTTTTATTAACTTTCCCGTTTGAAGGATTGAAGCTATGCCATTTCAAAGGGTTACATATAACACGTGAACTGAACCAAACGAAAACGATCGAATAAGTTAAGTTTTTGATGACACAAGCAAGAAGATTTCATCAACATCATCAAGAGACCTAGGGTGCGTTCAAAATGAACGCTCGGGTAACAACCGGGAACAACCAAGACTTTCAAACCGTACGTTTCACGTGTTAGTAGGAAGGCGTTCATAAATTAACTGGGAATGACAACCGAACAGCATTAAAAATCAAAAAACTACCCGTTTGGAAATTCATCCCTAACTCCGCCCATAAAAATGGTTGACAGTGGTTGTAATCACCTCGTTCAAAAATTAACCTCAGTTGATGGTGGGGGTGGACAACCATCACTCTAGTCCAGAGATGGTTCACACTTGAACCTCGGTTGATGAAATTGGTTGTCGAATTTAAATTTTGGAAAAATTGATTTCTTACCACATGGGGTATTGTTTATTTACACATATGACACACATAATTCGATTTTACCCATTAAATACTTGAAAATTTTATTTAAAAACTTAGTAGCAAATTTTTAAATGTTTAATTATTAGTGACAGTGAATTTAATTATAAGTTATTAAGATGGATGATCGTTTAAAAATTATAGTGAATACCATTGTGCGAAGTACTGTGCAATTTTATGAAGACTTCCTTCTTTCATCATCTAAATCAGGTAATTAAAAGCATTATGATTAGTAGCAAATGTTGAATTGAAGATTGTGGTATGCCAACTGTGGTAGCAATGCGCCACATAAATTGAACCTGGTTGACTACACACAGTATTACAAAAGACCACCAACGGATTACTGTAACATCTCAACACGTCTCCAAAAACAAGTTAAACATGTCCCCAGAAACACAAATTGAGAGTACAGCACTAGGTATCAAATCAAAATCTAGTGTGCCTTGATAGCAAGTCCAGGGTAAGTTATAAAAGTAACCCTTAAAACGTCAATAATTTGGAACAAAAAGCTGAAAGTTTATAAAGTAGCTGAAATGAAACATCGATAACTCACCAAAAAGAAGATGTCACAGAAATGCAAACATAATTTGCCCCGTCATTTCACCCACGTGTAGAAAGAATTAGCACATTGTAATTAAAAGACGAGACATAAAGTACATACCTGGACCTTTAATGACCTCAATGTAGATACATACCATTGTGCAAGTTGTATTACAGAGGTTCGTCCTCATATACAGGAATGAATGAGGACGTAGTGCATTTCAAACAGAGTTGTCAAATGTGTTATGAAAAAATGTGATTATTGGGTTATGCCAGTACCAAAGTTGAACATAGAGTGATTGGCCAAATATACCGCAAGAACGGACTAGCCGTAATCGCGATAGATAAGGCCAAAATCAGATAAAAGTTTCCCTACTTTCGAATATACATATATATTTGAAAGGGAGAAACAGTTATCATCATAAGAAAAACCCGGTTACCTACAGATAATCAACTGATGTTGATAGTTGCCAGTAGATGGGGCATATTTTACCAAGATACCTCAAGATGAAATAAAATGAGATCTACTAAAGAATCTGTTTCTTATTGTGTCAACTACAAATTTTAATGTTTCTTTAATAGTAACGTTGTCTTTTAATATCATTGGTAGTTGTTGTTCCTGCTCATTTGTGGTGAAATCTTTCATATTGGTGATCACAAATTCTCACACAAATAACGGCAATGTAAATATGATTGTATATTGTTGGTTGCCATAATTTTTGTCAAATTGATGGAACAATAAGTTTCATCGAACCTTATTTATAACAATTTATTCCATTCTAGATGTCATGTGAGAAGATATATCAATAAATAAAGCTCAGTTCTTTCATACTTATGTGAATTTAATACAACATGGTAGCAAAGCAAGGTTTTACATTTTTTCACCTCAAAATAAATAAATGTTGCGAGACATTACTTTTTTAATAAAAGAAAAATTAATCAAAATATTTCTGCAATGGAATTAAATAAAAATAAAAACAGAGCAAAGATTTTTTTCATTTAAAAAATAATAAATACAGAAAGTAGCCTTATGAGATTCTGTTCATCTGTATCAAAATGTAAAAACAAACAAAACCGCCTGATATATTTTAAGATTCAAATACATTCAGAAATTGCATATTTTCAGCCAAAAATTTGATAAAAATTTTTGAGAAACCTTGGTGAACTACAAATGGATTAGTGATGAACACAAACAATGTTCCAGGTTTGAATCTTAAATTTTTGGACGATGAATTGAACTCAGGAAAAAGTTGGAAAAATGCTTTACAGGTTTAAATGATCCAGGTCCAATGTATCACAAATCCCACAACAAAAATTGAATCCAGGAAAATCTTCTTACAAAGTGTGTACAAGTCTGTAATTAAGTTTGAGGAAGATGAACAATCTCCCTCCACCATATAAATGAGTTTGAGTGGGAAAAACGTATTAGTATTTACTATGTCCAAGAGATAAATGTTATGACAGTTACCTAATCTGAATGTGTTATGTGGCAACTTCCCACCAGTGATGATGAGTGTACTATTGCATTTGCTGATAGGTTGTGTGGCCTGTCTGTACATCATGTAGGGCAAACACACTATTTGGTACACATGGGTTAGTAGATCACCACTACCAATATAATTTTATTACTGAGCTATGCTTACATAAGTAACAAGGTCTATTTGTAGATGTGTGCATGCGCTACCTACTGCACCTTACAAGTGGATACCCCAACATTTGAACTATTCTCAGCTTTCACTTATTGGCAAACAGTCGATCGAGTAGGTTGTAGTCTTCTAGACCCCCACTCATTTATCGATGAACAGCTGATTAAGAAAATGGCAGTTTTCAACTACCTTTCATTAATCAGCCAGCAGCTGATCAAGAATGTTTTAGCTCTGCTCCCTCTTGGTAAAACCGTCTTTTTCAATATGTCCATTGATTATCAACTTGATTTAGTAGAACACAGATGTAAGTCCTTGAGTTCTCCAAACACCTGGTGGCATTGCCTCTTTAGAAATGGATCAATAAGAAACAAACCAGCACACCATCAATGGTCTAATCACCTCCTTTTCTATGTTGCCCCACCATTGACAACACCAGAGAGTTGGAGATCATTGGGGGTAGAGGGCATTGGCATACTTTCCAGTACATCCACACCTCCCCTATCTACTGTGATAATCACATTGTTGTCAGCAGTTGCCCATTCCTCCAGCATCCCAGAGTCCTCTATGTCTCTTGGAGGGGGAATGGAAAGGCAGCTGCTCAGGCAGGGTAAAGGTATCCACCATATCCTGCTTGATTTATCACCCATCCTTCAGCAGCAATCAACATCAACCATGACTGCAACACCAAATATGTCAGTGACAGCCCAAGCCCCTCCCCACAAATTGACTGTTCTGCCACAATTCAATGCAAGGAATATGCAGCTGTGGCTGCAACAGACCAAGAACCCGGTGCCAGCTCATGGTAATGTCAGTGAGCACCAAATGTTCTTAGCGATCTTGGGTTTGCTCCCACTATCGGTTGCTAATGTAGTCTCCAACAAAGTCAACAAGATTCTGCTCCCTCTCTTTTTGTCAGAATTTGGCTCAATCAACTCTCACACAGACAACATAGATGTTGTCCTGCAAAGAGGAATCGACCCTCTTGCAACAACGGTGACCAGGAGATGCTTCCTGCTTAAAACTCGTGAGAACCTCTGAAATTGCCACACCCATATCTAGCATGTGTTTGACATTGTCCGTTTCCCCTGGAAACATACTGGGAGAGAGTAGTGTAGCAACTTCCTACCAATGGTGACGAGTGTATTACTGTAGTGGGTAGAAGCTTATAATTTGTGTGGTTTAAGATCCAAGGGATCATATAAAGTTGGTTGGAGTCACACGCCTGTTTCACACGCCTTGCAACTCACAACTGACATTGCCTCAACACCAGTGTCTCCTCTATCAAGAGGAAGTACTCCAGCGCATTGCCTGTGGGCAGGAGACCTGTGGGCAGAGCCACGACAACTACCACACTCACTGGTAGGTTGTGTGGACTGTCCCTACATCATGTAGGGCAAACACACTTTTTGTTACAAAAGGTGGCAGCTTACCACTACCAATCTAATTTTATTACTGAGCTAGGCTCACAAAAATAACAAGGTCTATATGTTTATGTGCTCATGTGCTACCAGCTGCACCCTACATTTTTGTAAGTATGAATAAATTTATAAGTGCTAAGTGTTATGAGCGTGTTAGTTTTGTTGATCTCTCATTAGCAAATCTGAGTTCTGGTTCTACACTTATTTATATACTGACTCGTCACCCTATGTTTGGGATTTTGTCTCTGTGATAGTGGCCACACTGATTCTATGTATAACCTTTTTGTTTGGCCTATTAACCATAACTTGATACTTTGTGTGTGCAATCTTCCATTGTGACAATCAGATCTGTTGATGAATGATCTTGTTTAATGTGTACTTATGATGTTCTTTTTAATAACCTGACGTAAGTAATTTGATATAAAACAACAGAGCGATTGTAATGTGAGTGTAGAACAACAGTAATCTAATATGGCGATCATTAATTGTATAATGATTTAGTTCTTTTATAATAAAGGTGTTTATTTAATTTGCTTTGTTTCAAGTTTTCAATTACTTAACTCAAGTTTATATTTCACTTGGTTGCTTTTAATCAAAGTTTAATCTAATTATAAAACCTATAAACAAAACACTCTACCCTTGCCCCAATTTCCTACACTTACCCAACAAACAAGTGTAAGATTCTCTATTCTGTGTTACCCTCAGTGTTACCCAATGTTTAAAAAAACGCCAAATTGATAACATTTGGGGTTGTTATGGTACCAAAAGAATGCCACTTGACACTTGGGGTAAAACCAGGTGTTTAAAGTGTTAATTTTCATGGTTAATAACACGGATTTACCAGGTCAACACCAATAAATGCTCATTTTCCAGGATATTCATATTGTTAGTACAGAAATCTCATCTCCTTTCATCATCATCATGACTACAAATATATATATATATATATATATATATCATACATTCACTTCTCTCACAAACTCTTATCTATACATACGATCAACACTAGTGCTGAGCTTCACCGTTATATATTTTATTCTGAGAATGTATTTTAGTCATTCAATAATATATTTCTACAACTGTTGTCTCGTGTTCATATTTTTCAATCATCATACACTCACCTCACATCACATATAAATGATAGAGATGACATAATAGTGGTTTTGGTGTCACACTTATGGATAGCGCTGAGGATGCCACTTGTTTTGCTTTCCACAAGTTTGATTGTGTGAGGATAATATTAAACTAAGGATCGTGTTTTCGAGTGAAATAACAAACTAGTTTACAGCAATAACATTTAATGGACGATTAAAGAACAGTCAAAAGTACAGTTGGTGTTGTGGGTAGAGAAACGACGAGTTTTCCACTATGACGTAACAGTGTGTGTAAGAATCAGATTACGAATGTTACATGTTAAGAGTTCAGTGTTGCAAAGTAGTGTATGAGATGTATGAGAGTTACATGGACTTCATCCAACACCCAACTGAGCTCTTATAAATTGAGTACAATAAAAAAATTTATGTGCATATATAATTATAAAAAAAATAAAAATAAAAATAAAAATAATAAATATGTAAAAGGTACATTTGTTTCAATAATAAGTTAATCTAAATTGACAATTTTATAAATGGTAACTAAAATTTTATGATTTCAAATGTGTTTACATATTTATATAAAAAAGACTAGTATAATTTACTAAAAAATCATATAGAAGGTAAGTACAATTTAGCCTTTTAAATTAATTATATTATTTATATAAATTAAAGGTTCAAGAATGTCAGTTATCTGATGGTATAGATGTAACTTTTTTTTTTAGATATTTATTAAGTTATATATAATTATGTATTATGAATTAATTTTATTTTTATAGAGATTGTATTTATTGTGACATTATTAAGAAATAGCAAATATATTCGAGGTTTCAAGAATTTGTTCAACTCAATATTGAAATTTTGATTTTTCGAGAGCCTTTGTTAATAAATCTGCCAATTGATTTTGTGAATTTACAATTTTGAATTCTATAATTTTATTTTCAAATTCTTCTAAAATTTTGTAACATTTAATCATAAGTGCTCTAGCACATTTTTGAGTACCATATGAGTAAATTCTTTGTGTAGAGATATTATCTTCATTTATTTGTATAGGCGATAGTTGTTGATATATTTCCTTTATAAGTAACCAAATTATTTTTAAGTTGTCGAATGAATCATAAATGGCTATGATTTCAGCTGTTGTTGAAGAGTTTGGCATAATTGATTGTCTATGAATAGACCACTTAATGAGATCACTATTACGGAATATAAGATATCTAGATACAGATTTTCCTTTAGAAAGATTATTTGGATCTATGATTTTGTAATTAACATCGGGTGTGTATGATGCATCTATAAATGCTTCTATGTGCTCTCCTAGGGATTTATATGTTAAAAAGTAGTGTTGTGTATTATTAATGTATTTGAAGATTCTTTTTACATAATTTATTGTTTTTATTGAGAGATGTTGTTGAAATTTTGATAGGTAGTTAACTTTAAATACTATATCAGGTCGTGTTTATCTAGAGAGATATAATAAAGTTCCTATCATTGCTCTATATTCTGTGACATTAGTTGAATTTTTATTATTATTATTAGTATTAATTCTTAAATTTGTTTCCATAGGTGTAGTGGAATATTTTGCTTCATTAAGACCAAATTTATTTAATGTTTTATTGATATACATATTTTGAGATAATTTAATTATTTTATTATACCTACCTCTTTTTATTTCAAAACCAACAAAGAAATTAGGTTCATTTATTATTTTCATTGTAAAAACTTGTTCAAACTTTTTATTAATTTCATCGATTATATTATCATTTTTTGTAATGAGACGTATGTTGTCTACATATGTTAATAGGAATGTTTTATTATTATTATTATTATAATTATTATTATTATTATTATTATCTTGACAAATATATAGGCAATGATTGACTTTAGATCTATCAAAGCCCATTTGCAATATTTTGTTATCCAATAACTTATACTAAGATTTTGAAGCTAGTTTCAAACCGTATATGGCCATCTTAAATTTTAATATTTTGTTAGAATCTATATTCATACTTAGGAGTGGTTTCAAATATAAAGGAAAATTTATTGGGGAATTTAAATAAGCTGTTTTAACATCATATTGTGTAATATTAAGCTCAAATTTATTTGCTATTGAGAGTACCCATCTAATTAGCCAGGCTAGTGCAACAGGTGCAAAAGTTTCCCCTAATTTATATTCAGTTCTATCCTTAAATCCACGAGCTACCAATCTTGCCTTTGGCCTATGATGGCCTTTCTCATCGGGTTTAGTTACAAACACCCATTCAGTATCTATTAAATTTGAATGTTTTTCATAAAGAATTTCTTCCCAAACATCCATTTCCTTTAAAGATTTTAGTTCATCCTGTATGGCAATTTTTCATTCATTTTTAAAAGGATTACTTTCTGTTCGGACTCACCGGTATGAGGAAAAGGGGCTCGGACCCCTCGACAACAGTCGCCGCCCCAAAGGGCAGGCAAATAATCGTCCTTGTGACGTTAAACACACAAATTACGTTCGATCGTAATTACCTGTATATACTTGCAGGTAATGTACGAGTACCAAATTGTGACACAATGAGACAATGTCACAATCCGTACATAAATCGGCCAGCCATCTCTTATCTCGATAGGGGATGATGCGACCTGACTGCCCTCACAGACGTACGTATATTCTTACGTATGTGTGTTTGTGTGTGTGTAAATAAGCCGTATATAAACCACCCAAATCAGCTCTAAAATCGCCAGTGTTCAGTCTGGTTCTGGCTTACCCATACTTACGTACGAAGTGGCTGAACACGCTTAAATTCTGTAGAATTTCCTTCTGGTAGGAACATCTCTCACGACAAGGTATTCCACACTTTCTATTTTGTGAATAGTTTTAGGAATACAATCCTCTATATATTTAGTATAATAGTGTTTTGCTATATTGAAAACTATAGGTGGAATAATATTTAGGTCTTTAATATATTCTGAGGGTTTTATTATTAATTTATCGAAATCTTTAAGGTATGATATATTTTTTTTTTTCATCAAATTTGACATTGCATGCTATATGGTATTTTGTAGAAAAGGGATCCTTTAAACAATAACCAGTAGTGGTATAACCCATTAAAATATTATTTTCTGATCTATTTGAGAGTTTAGGATCTATTTTATTTTGTTTCTGTGAGAATAATAACAAATTATATTATACGTTGGCTTGTTATTCTCACATATCATTTGTTGTGGTAACACTGTTTTAGTATTATTTGTAATCTGTGATTTTTGTGTTTGAAACCCAACTGTGATTATATTTTTTGTATACCTTCTCGTCGCTCATCAACCGTTGTTGCATTAACATGTCCACTAATATTATGTGGAATAAAAGTTCGTGAAAAAGTGAATATTTATTGTTTTATTTATGTGTTCGTAATGTGTGTGTCTAGTCTTTGCTCAGTGTCTTTGTTAGTTTAGGTTCCTTCTTGATATTTTTATGTAATTCGATCCGTTGGCAGTTCATATTTTCTCACAGGTTATGGGCCCAGTTACCTGGATGTCAATGTGGTCGCTATTGTTCTAAGTCGTCAAAGTTGTGCTGTCGAATCCTGATCGTCACTCCCAATTAGTACCATGCCTTCTAATTTATTTTTCATTGTTTGATATGTTCGCTTCTCGCTGTTCCTGTGATCTCGTTCGAGTTGAATCGTTGGTCAAGGTATCTGATAGTTGCTGAAATTGCTGTTTTGCGGTGCAACTGATCGTCGTTACCTGTCATTGAGATGGACGTGAGAAAGCAGAATATGATTGAGCCGTTCAATGGGCAGAATGGCCGAACGTGGAAATTTAGGATGGAGCTGCTGTTGGCAAAGGAGTCGCTGGGTAATATAATAATCGATTCTTTGCTGACTGCTCGAAATAGGGGAGATGCCTGGTCCAAGGAGAATGACAAGGCGATGTTTCTGATCGCGAACAACGTGACCGATGAGTACTTGGAGATGATACAAACTTACACCACCGGAAGGAGATGTTCCACGTGCTAACAAACCTGATTGACAACGGCAACGACTGGGCGCCGATGGATTTACGAGGTGATTTGTACACAAAACGGTATGTTTCTGGTTCTGATTTGAAGAAGTATCTGCTCGATTTTTGTGCTCGTTGTAGACGCTTGACCGAATTGGGAGACCTGACAACCAGAAAACAATTCATATTCGTATTGCTGAGATCGCTACCTGCAGAGTTTTGTCCAATTAAAGTGGTGTTAGAGGATGCAGAAGTCGTCACCTGGGATGGTGTGTTCATGAAGCTGAAAAACTTCCAGCGTGAACTATCTTTGGATAATAAATCGATGGTTAGAGGTAACTCTCTGAATCCCGCATCGCAAAAACCTTCATCAGTGTCTGTCACTGGTGAGGAGAACGTGTTTTTTGGAAACCATAATAATGTCGGACGAAATTCTGGTAATAATAATAATAATAATAATCGTTTTAATCTTGGTATGTCCCAAAATCGTAATACTAATCGTGGTTTTAATCGAGGTAGAAATAATAATCACAATAATAATTTTTATAATTCGTCTTCCAATAATGAAGGTCGAAGCTGTAATAATAATAATCACAATTCGAGCTCACAAAGTAATAGTAATAACTTTAATGGAAATGGTCTTAGTTTTGGTAATGATAGTGGACATTCGAATGTTAAATGCCACTACGGTAATAAGATAGGGCATATAGCACGAAATTGCTATGCCAAAAATCGAAATAATAATAACGATAATTGTAATGGTAATAATAATAACAGTGGAAATCATTCAAATGACCATGGTTTCAATAGTAGTAATAGTAATAAGAGCTCAGCACAGATGTGTAACGAGAATTTTAATACTAATGATGATTGCTCTGAAGTGGGTTACAGCTTCACAGTGAATAATAACAATAAAATTGATGACTCTTGCAATGCAAAGAAAAATACAAATTTGATACCTCGAACCACATTTGTAGTAGACAGTGGATGCACAATTCACATAATTAACGACATAAATTTGTTCAGTGACTACATAGATTTGATTAAGCCTCATAGTATTTGTGTTGGGAAGAAGGAAGTCTCGCTTTCCATCACGTCTGTAGGTATGGTGAAATTGAAATTGTTGAATGGAATCATAATTGAATTAAAAAACGTAAGGTATGCTCGGGAGCTGCCGCAGGATCTGCTTTTGGTGAAATGAATGAGCAAGTCGGGTTTCGATACTCTGTTTAAAGAGGAATCTGTTGATGTCATCCAACGCTGCAGTGGAAAAATTGTGACCACTGGGGTTAGCGTGGACTCAGATCTGTACACGATTGATTTTTTTTAAATGTCAAGTCAATCGTGTAATCTGACGTTGGAGGATGAATTGAGCCCACTGACCGTGTGGCATAGACGGCTTGCTCATCTGAATGTAAACGATGTTAAGTTGTTGTCAAACAGAGGTTTAATACTGAACGTTGACTCCAACCACAGATTATTATGCGAGCCCTGTGTTATGGGGAAACAGAGACGAAAACCGTTCCTGAGGCATGAACGAAAAACTAATAAGCCTCTGGAATTGGTGCATACTGATCTCTGTGGTCCTATAAATCCTCCTGCATATAAAGGAGCGAAATATTTTATGACGTTTATAGATGATTATTCCAACTTTTGTTGTGTGTACCTGCTGACGAGTAAGACGGAAGCGTTTGCTAAATTCAGGGAATATCATGAAATGGTTGCAAATAAATTTGGTTATAATGTAAAAAGACTCCGATGCGATCGCGGCACAGAATACATGAATACAACCTTCCAGTCATATTGTACTGAGAAGGGAATCATTGTCGAACCTACAGTTGGCGGCTGTCCTCAGCAAAATGGAAAGGCTGAAAGGATGAACAGGACGCTGTGTGAGAGGGCAAGGACATTGTTATTCGAGAGTGGTCTTGGTAAGATATATTGGTCGGAAGCCATATTGTGCTCTGCCTATATCATGAACAGATGCCCCACAAATAAGGATTTTGTACCTTTTGAAAGGTGGTTCAATGAACAATATGATTATACAAAATTGAAAACGTTTGGATGTGACGCATATATGTTGTCGATCAAACATGACTCTAATAAGTTCAAAAATAAGAGTGAAAAATTGATTATGATAGGTTACTCTCCGTGTGGTTACAAATTATTAGATATAAATGCAAAGGAAGTACGTCTGTCACGGGATGTTGAGTTTTTTGAAAATAAAATAGGTAGTACTAATACAAATAGATATACGAAAGATGACGATATTTTTAAGGAGGTCACAGTATCAAATTTGTAAAACATTGAAGTTGATGGTGACCTGAATTTGGATTGTCTTCCACAGGAGATGACTGGACGTGATGAGACAGCAAGCAATATATATCTTGCTAAGGATGGCATCCCTTTGACGTTTGAGGAGGCGAGTGCTGCACCGGACAGTCTGATGTGCAGGGAGGCTATTTCTTCTGAAATAAGTGCCCTGAATTCCAATCAGACTTGGCAGGTGACCAAACATCCAAAGGACGCCCCCACCAGCACGTGTCGTTGGATTTTTAATAAAAAATATGATGTCAATAATAAAGTTTTGTATAAGGCCAGAATAGTTGCCAGAGGATGTCAACAGAAGAAAGTCTTCAATTTTAATGAAGTGTATGCGCCAGTGGTGAAACTTTCAACTGTTAGGACCCTCTTGGCTGTAAGTAATAAATTAAAATTTCACGTTGAGCAAATTGATATATGTAGTGCTTTCCTGAATGGTACTCTCTCGGAGGATGTATATCTCGAGATACCTGAAGGGATAGAGACAAAAACAAATAGACACGATAATGTCTTAAAACTAAATAAGTCTATTTATGGTCTGAAGCAGTCGTCCAAGGTGTGGAACAAATTGTTCAACGAGTTCCTTGTTGCTCTTGGCTTTGTGCAGAGTACGGTTGATGACTGTTTATATATATTTAAAAATAAAAATGATGGTACTGTAGTTAATTTACTCACATACGTTGACGACGTCCTGATTAGTTCTAATAATAAAACGCAAATTACATTTAAAAAAAAAGAAATTAATAAAAGATTTAAGTGTAAGGATCTAGGAAAGGTTAAAAAATACCTAGGCTTAAATATTAACCACAATTGTGAAGAGGGCATACTGGAGATTGAACAGAGGAATCTCATTGAGGCTGTTGCTAGGCGGTTTGGTGTTGAAAATTGTGCACCAACCTACACACCCATTGACCCTAAACTCCAATTGGACTGGGATCTCAATGCGTGTGATAGTGTACTTAACAACGAATATCAGCAGCTTGTGGGATGTCTGATGTACTTGATGCTAGGATCACGGCCTGATATTTGCTTTGCAATATCGTACTTCAGCCAATTCTCCAGCTTTGCCACGGACGAACATTTCAGATACCTACTAAGAGTCCTCAAGTATTTGGTAACCACAAAGGACAAAAAATTAATATTTTCAAATGAATGTGATAATAACGGCAACATTTTAGAAACTTATTCTGATGCTGATTGGGGCAACTGTGTCACTACAAGACGGTCTATCTCTGGATTTTGTGTCTTTTTCTATGGATCACTGGTGTCCTGGTCCAGCAAGAAGCAGCCAACTGTAGCACTATCTAACACTGAGAGTGAGTTGATTGCAATTTGCGATGCTACCACTGAGTCGATCTGGTTGAAGTATCTGTTAAGTGACTTTTGCATTCAGACTAATGACAGAGCTGTGATTTACGAAGATAACCAGAGTTGTTTGGCTCTTCTGCACTCTGGTAAGTGGAATACTCGCAGATCCAAACATATAGACGTAAAGTACCGTTTTGTGTGCAATCACGTAGATGTAGACTTTAAGTATTCGTACGTTCCAACTTCGCGACAGTTAGGGGACGTTTTCACAAAGGGCTGCCCGAAGCCTAAATTTGATATTTTTTGTAAACTGTTGAAATTAATGTAACTTTTTGTATATGTTTACCATTTATGTTAAAATTTTTATGTTGTAATTTTTTGTTGTGTTATTTTTGACTTTTGTCATTTTTTGTTTTAATGACGTTATTAATTTCGTAAGTTGTTTTGCCGATATTTGACATATTCGTATAATTATAATTTGAGAAGGCGTGTGAGAATTGTGGGAATAATAGCAAATTATTTTATACGTTGACTTATTATTCTCACACATCACATGTTGTGGCAACACTGTTTTTGTTGTTATTATTAATCTGTGATATTTGTGTTTGTAACTCAACTGTGATTATATGTTTTGTATGCCTTCTCGTCGCTCATCAACCTTTGTACCATCAACATGTCCGCTAACATTATGTGGAATAAAATTCGTGAAATAGTGAATATTTAGTCTTTTTATTTATGTGTTCGTAATGTGTGTTTCTAGTCGTCGTTCAATCTTTTCATCAGTGTAGGTTTTGTCGTTGCTTTTCGTGTAGTTCGATCCGTTGGCAGTTCGTATTTTCTCACAGGTTATGGGCCCAGTTACCTGGATGTCAACGTGGTCGCCATTGTTCTGAGTCTTCAAAGTTGTGCTGTCGAATTCTGCTCGCCACTCCCAAGTAGTACCATGCTTCTTAATTCATTTTTCATTGTTTAATATGTTCGCTTCTCGATGTTCCTGTGATCTCGTTCGTGTTGAATCGTTGGTCGGCGTATCTGATAGTTGCTGAAATTGCTGTTTTGCGGTGCAACTGATCGTCGTAACCTGTAAACGAGATGGACGCGAGAAAGAAGAATTCGATTGAGCCGTTCAATGGGCAGAATGGTCGAACATGGAAGTTTAGAATGGAGCTGCTGCTGGCAAAGGAGTCATTGAGTAATATAATTGTTGATTCTTTGCCTACTGTTCGTAATAGGGGAGATGCCTGGTCCAAGGAGAACGCGAAGGCGATGTTCCTGATAGCCAACAACGTGACAGATGAATATTTGGAGATGCTTCAGACGTACACTACGGCGAAGGAGATGTTCAACGTGCTAACGAACCTGATTGACAACGGAAACGACCAAACACTCATGGATTTACGAGGTGAATTGTACACAAAACGGTATGTTTCTGGTTCTGATTTGCAGAAGTATCTGCTTGATTATCGTGCCCATTGTAGACGATTAACCGAATTGGGAGACCTGACAACCACAAGGCAATTTGTATTGGTATTACTGCGATCGTTGCCTGCGGAGTTTCGTCCGATCAAAGTGGTGATAGAGGATGCAGAAGTCGTCACCTGGGATGCTGTGTTTATGAAGCTAAACAACTTCCAGCGTGAGCTATCATCTGATAGTAAGTCGACAGTGAGAGGTAACTCTCTGAATTCTGCATCCCAAAAACCTTCATCAGTGGCTGTCACTGGTGAGGAGAATGTGTTTTTTGGTAATCATTACAGTATCGGACGAAATTCAGGTAATGGTAATAATAATAATAATAATAGTAATCGTTTTAATCGTGGTAGGTCCCAAAATCGAAATAATAATCGTGGTTTCAATCGAGGCAGAAATAATAGTCATAATAATAATAATTTTTATAACTCATCTTCTAATAATGAAGGTCGAAACAGTAATAATAATCACAATTTTAACTCACAAAGCAATAATAATAATAGTTTTAATGGAAATGGTCGTAGTTCTGGTGTTGACAATGGACATTCAAATATTAAATGTCATTTTTGTAATAAGATTGGACATATAGCACGAAATTGCTATGCTAAAAATCGAAATAACAATAATAATGACTCTTGTAACAGTATTAATAATAACGGAAATCGTTCTAATGACCATGTTTCCAATAATAATAATAATAATAGAAGTTCTGCACAGATGTGCAATGAAAATCTTAATGATAATGATGATTGTTCAAATGTGGGTTATAGTTTCACATTAAATAATAGTAATAATAATAAAATTGATGAGTTCTGTAATGCAAAGGGAGACGTAAATTTGATGCCTCGAACCACGTTCGCAGTAGACAGTGGATGCACAATTCACATAATTAACGATATAGACTTATTCAGTGACTACATTGATTTAATTAAACCACATAGTATCTGTGTTGCAAAGAAAGGAGTTTCTTTGTCCGTTACATCTGTTGGTACAGTAAAATTGAAATTATCAAATGGAATAGTAATTGAATTAAAAAATGTTAGATATGCTCGGGAGCTGCCGCAGAATCTGCTATCGGTGAAACGAATGAGCAGGTCGGGTTTTGATACCCTGTTCAAAGAGGAATCTGTCGATATCATCCAACGCTGCAGTGGAAAAATAGTGACCACTGGTGTTAGCGTAAATTCAGATCTTTACACCATTGATTTTTTTAAAATGACTAGTCAATCGTGTAATCTGACATTGGAGGATGAGTCGAGCCCACTGACTGTGTGGCATAGGCGACTTGCTCATCTGAACGTGAACAATGTTAAGTTGTTGTCAAACAGAGGTTTAATACCGAACGTTGACTCCAACCGCAGATTGCTGTGTGAGCCTTGCGTGATGGGGAAACAGAGTCGAAAACCATTCTTGAGGCATGAACGAAAAACTAGTAAGCCTCTGGAATTGGTACATACTGATCTCTGTGGTCCTATAAATCCTCCTGCATATAAAGGAGCGAAATATTTTATGACGTTTATAGATGACTATTCAAATTTTTGTTGTGTGTACCTGCTGACAAGTAAGACGGAAGCCTTTTCAAAATTTAAAGAATATCACGAGATGGTCTCGAACAAATTTGGTTATAACGTAAAGAGACTTCGTTGTGATCGCGGCACAGAATACTTGAACACTACCTTCCAGTCATATTGTACTGAGAAAGGAATTGTGGTTGAACCTACGGTTGGTGGCTGTCCACAGCAAAATGGAAAAGCTGAAAGAATGAACAGGACGCTATGTGAAAGGGCAAGGACGCTGTTATTCGAGAGTGGTCTTGATAAGATATTTTGGTCGGAAGCCATATTGTGCTCCGCCTATATCGTGAACAGATGCCCCACAAACAAGGATTTTGTTCCCTATGAAAGGTGGTGTAATGAACAATTTGATTATAGGAAATTAAAAACGTTTGGATGCAACGCATATATGTTGTCATTCAAACATGACTCTAATAAATTTAAAAATAAAAGTGAAAAGTTGATAATGGTGGGATATTCTCCCTGTGGTTATAGATTGTTGGATATAGATGCTAGGGAGATACGTCTGTCACGAGATGTTGAGTTCTTCGAAAATAAAATAGATAATAATAATATAAATAAATATACTAAAGATGATGATATTTTCACAGAAGTCACAGAGTCAAACTTAGAAAATATTGAAGTTGATGGTGACTTGAATTTAGATTGCCTTCCACAGGAAACGACTGAACGTGATGAAGTAGCGAGCAATATATATCTTGCTGAGGATGGCGTCCCTTTGACGTTTGAGGAGGCGAATGCTGCACCGGACAGTCTGATGTGGAGGGATGCTATTTCTTCGGAAATAAGTGCTCTAAATTCCAATCAGACTTGGCAGGTGACCAAACGTCCAAAGGAAGCCCCCACCATCACGTGTCGGTGGATTTTTAATAAAAAATATGATATTAATAATGATGTGTTATATAAGGCTAGATTAGTTGCCAGAGGATGCCAACAGAAGAAGGGCTTCAATTTTAATGAAGTGTATGCGCCAGTGGCGAAACTTTCGACTGTCAGGACCCTCTTGGCTGTTAGCAATAAATTAAAATTTCACATAGAACAGATTGATATATGTAGTGCCTTCCTGAATGGAATTCTTTCGGAAGATGTGTATCTTGAGATACCTGAAGGGATAGAAACTAAAATTGATAGGCATAATAATGTTTTGAAATTGAATAGGTCTATCTATGGTCTGAAGCAGTCGCCCAAGGTATGGAACAAATTGTTCAACGAGTTCCTTATTGCTCTTGGCTTTGTGCAGAGCACGGCGGATGACTGCTTATACATATATAAAAATAAAAGTGATGGGACTGTAGTCTTTTTACTCACATATGTTGACGATGTCCTGATTAGCTCAAATAACAAAACACAAATCACAATTTTCAAAAATAAAATAAATAAAAGGTTTAAGTGTAAGGATCTGGGAAAGGTCAGGAAATATTTAGGTTTGAATATAAATCACAATCGTGAAGATGGCATACTGGAAATTGAGCAGAGGGGTCTCATTGAGTCTGTTGCTAGGCGTTTTGGCGTTGATAACTGCGCACCAACCTACACACCCATTGACCCCAAACTCCATTTGGACAGGGATCTCAATGCGTGTGATAGCGTACTCAACAACAACTATCAACAGCTCGTGGGATGCCTAATGTATTTGATGCTAGGATCACGGCCCGATATTTGCTTTGCAATATCGTATTTTAGCCAATTCTCCAGTTATGCCACTGACGAACACTATAAATACTTATTGAGAGTACTTAAATATTTAGTTACCACGAAAGATAAAAAATTAATATTTTCTAATGAATATGATAATAACGGCAATATTTTAGAAACTTTTTCTGATGCCGATTGGGGTAACTGTATCACCACAAGACGGTCTGTCTCCGGTTACTGTGTCTTTGTTTATGGGTCACTGGTGTCCTGGTCTAGCAAAAAGCAACCAACTGTAGCACTATCTAGCACTGAGAGTGAGTTGATTGCAATATGCGATGCTACCACTGAGTCGATCTGGTTGAAGTATCTGTTAAGTGACTTTTGCATTCAGATTAATAACAGAGCTGTGATTTATGAAGATAACCAGAGTTGTCTGGCTCTTCTGCACTCTGGAAAGTGGAATACTCGCAGATCCAAACATATAGACGTAAAGTACCGTTTTGTGTGCAATCACGTAGATATAGATTTTAAGTATTCGTACGTACCGACTTCGCGACAGTTGGGGGACGTTTTCACGAAGGGCTGTCCGAAGCCCAAATTTGATATGTTTTGTAAACTGTTGAAATTAATGTAACTTTTTATATATGTTTACCATTTGTGTTGATATTTTTGTCTGTTGTAAATTTGTTGTGTTATTGTTGACCTTTGTCATTTTTGTTTTAATGACTTTATAAATTTAGAAAATTTGTTTGATAGTATTTTTTGACTTTATCGTATAAATATAATTTGAGGAGGCGTGTGGGAATAATAGCAAATTATTTTATACGTTGACTTATTATTCTCACACATCACATGTTGTGGCAACACTGTTTTTGTTGTTATTATTAATCTGTGATATTTGTGTTTGTAACTCAACTGTGATTATATGTTTTGTATGCCTTCTCGTCGCTCATCAACCTTTGTACCATCAACATGTCCGCTAACATTATGTGGAATAAAATTCGTGAAATAGTGAATATTTAGTCTTTTTATTTATGTGTTCGTAATGTGTGTTTCTAGTCGTCGTTCAATCTTTTCATCAGTGTAGGTTTTGTCGTTGCTTTTCGTGTAGTTCGATCCGTTGGCAGTTCGTATTTTCTCACAAGAATAATAACAAATTATATTATACGTTGGCTTGTTATTCTCACATATCATTTGTTGTGGTAACACTGTTTTAGTATTATTTGTAATCTGTGATTTTTGTGTTTGAAACCCAACTGTGATTATATTTTTTGTATACCTTCTCGTCGCTCATCAACCGTTGATGCATTAACATGTCCACTAATATTATGTGGAATAAAAGTTCGTGAAAAAGTGAATATTTATTGTTTTATTTATGTGTTTGTAATGTGTGTGTCTAGTCTTTGCTCAGTGTCTTTGTTAGTTTAGGTTCCTTCTTGATATTTTCGTGTAATTTGATCTGTTGGCAGTTCGTATTTTCTCACAGTTTCTTTTTAATTTGTGTGGTTGCATTACGTTGTCTAATTTCTATAGGTATATGTTTAAAAGCAAATGAACCAAAAATCTTGATATAATTTAAATTTGGTTTACTAATAAAAAACATTTCAAAGGGCGTTTTAAAATCAGGATTGGATTTTGTTGGCGATCTATTTATTAAGTAAGCTGCTGTTGTAGCTGCATAAGTCCAAAATTGAAGATCTAAATTACTATCAAAAATCATAGCTCTAACTCTTCTCATTATAGTTTGATTCTGTCTTTCAGCAATACCATTAGGTTCAGGTGAATAAGGGACTGTAGTTTCTAAAGTAATTCCCTGTTCCTGACAAAAATTTAACATTCTAATATCTGTATATTCTTTTGCATTATCGGTTCTTGATTGTCCTATAGGATATACTGGAAATTTATTTTTTAACGAGTTTACTATTATTTTAAAATTGTTAAATAAATCATTACGTGATGTTATTGGTATGATCTATAAATGTTCATAGATATTTCTAATTTTGAATGGATTGGGAAAATGGTCCCATAATATCTGATGAAATTAATTGTAGTTTTCTTTCAGGTTTTGTTCTAAAATTATTATGTCCTAATCTACTATTATTAGCAGTTTGGCATATTTCACAATTTATAAATTCATTATCTTTAAATTTTAATGATGTTGGAATGCCTGTTGATAGTTTTTGCAGTAATTTAAGATATTTCCCACTAATATGTCTCATTCTTCTATGCCATAGTAACTCTTGTTTTTCAATAGTATTATTGGTGAATGGTATTATTTGATTTTCATTATTATTATTCTTAGAATTTCCTATATTAGTATTTTCATCTAAATTATTTTTTAAAAGTATTTTATTTTTATTAATTAAATCATTAATATTATTATTTTTATTTGTTTCTATATATTCCTGTGGTATATTTATGTTTTCATTTTCAGTATTTAAATTATTATCAACATTGATATTTTCAGTATTAATCTTATTTTCATTATAGTGATTTTTGTTAGTTATATTTAAATAATCTTCATTATTATCATCTATTTCATAAATCCTTAGAATATCACCCCCTGAGATGGATCATCCCTATCAATAACATCTAATGACACTTCATAATCATTCCAATCTGTATCTTGTGAATTCATATTGGAGGAAAAAATCATCACTTTTATTTGTTTATAAACACTGGTGTACAAATTACCCCATTCCACATAATCTGATTATTCTGATTGGTCGATATCGATTGGCAGCATACAAGTGCTTGGTGTAGATTTTAACGACAGTCGATCCCTTTGTAAAACAGCAGCATGTTGTCTCCATCATATATATATATATATCCTCGAAAGAGCTATTGGGAGTTTCCATAGCCACTGGGAGCACTAAAGTCAACAAAAAAATAAAGGTGATAGTGTATGTAATCAAAAATAGGTTTATTTGTTTATAATGGATTCTATTAATGAACCATTAACAGAATATATTGCAAACAAACAGACCTCCCCAAATTTTTGAACAAATTCTTGATAGTTTGCTGTTTCAATATTGTTATCTGCACCTCTAAAATCACATGTGTCTGCTTCCACACCAATATATTCAACAATTTGCAGATAAATAAGTTATAACACTTAT
>WOFM01000303.1:220492-418861 GCA_011428145.1 Ericerus pela | reverse complement strand
CCCCCCCCCCCGAGTATCGTGAACGACGGTGTCGTACACGATTCGATAACGATAATGTGACACAATATCGTTATCTCACTGACGTCATTGATAGACTCTATGACGTCAGGAGAACAAACCTATCAAACGTTACCAACTTACACAAACACAGACAACACAGACAAGTTCGTTACAAGAAATAACGAACGATGTCATTCGGTTAATGGCGACGAACGTGAAAACCACGTTCTTTTATATTTGTCTCACTATAGTGAGGTCGAAATCCAAGGAAAGGAACAAGTTAGTTAGAAATACTTTAATGCAATGATCGAAAGTATAAATTACAAGTTTGAGGAAGATGAACGATCTCCCTCCATTACGAGATTACAGTTTGAGTGGGAAATGAGTTTCAGCGTTCTCGGGTGAACGAATGAAAAAAGTCGTGTTTATTCGCACAACCTTAATAGTGTTAGTTTACGTTACCGAAAGTAGTTGCGCTAACTGTTAGTAAGCGAGTACCGGTGGAGTGTAGAACAACACCCCCCCTCCCCCCTGCAGACAACAAAACGAGCAAACATGATTTATCGAGAGAACGAAAATTTTGAATTATTATATTATTACACATTTATGTTCATTTCCCAAACAAAATAAATAAAATAAATTACATAAAATTAAATTAATAATGAATAATGACTAGATTGTAACGTAATATATTTCGATGAATTTTTGAAATTATTTATCGACACATTGTATTGGGGGAATGGATTTGATTCGGATATTTTTTTCGATCTTTCATGCTGTTTGAGAAAAATTTTGTTCAATTTTGTTTAGTACTTGTTGAATAAGGGTGTTCCGAAATGTGATAAACTAATATCAACTAAACGTGTGAAATCATGTTAATGATTTGTATTCAAATCTCTGTTTATTCAAAAGCTGAATTTGTAGAGATGACAATGAATACCTACATGAAAATAAATTTTGTTTCAACAAGTATTTTTTGGCCTAAAGAATATAATATATTATTAATTTTGTTTGAACATGTGATTTTTTCTTTTCTCGAACATTATATTTTCATGTACTATGTTACAAAAAACGAGATTATTATATTCAGCGATCTGTGACTTGACATATTGTTAACTTCTAATATTTATATTCCTTCCCCTTTTGAAATAAATGATTTTCCCAAATAATTATTATAAATTCGAGAAATTTTATTGTGAGAGATTTGATGTTGTTAATATTTTGTCGACTAAATTTCTAAATTTTTGTTTATCAAGACTTTTTGTTATCATGTCTGCTAATTGTGAATTCGTACCAACAGTTTTGAATTTGATTTCTTTATCCTCCACCGATTGTGTAATGGCATAACATTTTATCATTAAAGCTCTTGCTCGTTTTTGAGCTCCTCCTGACATTATTCTGAGCGCTGATATATTGTCTTCAAATATTCTTACTGGGTCATTTTCTTCAAATATTTCTTTTTGTAAAAGGAATGTAACTTGTATATCGTCCAAAGCATCAAATACTGCAATTATTTCAGCAGCAGTTGAGCTTGTAGTTACGATTGTTTGTCTTCTTACATTCCAATTAATTAAGTCCCCATTTAAATATATTAAGAATCCTGATATAGATTTCCCTAAATTTAAATTTGATATTTTAATTTCATGATCTTTTACATCTGGGGCATAAGATGCATCAACGAAAGAGTGTATGCCTTTACTATCCGATGTGAATTTAATTGAGAATTCTTTTGTCGTTTTTACATATTTGAATATTTGTCTCACATAATTTTTTAATTTTGAGTTTGATTTCGTTTGGAATCTCGAAAAAAAATTTACTGCAAACGAAATATCGGGTCTTGTTATTCTTGCCAGATATAACAGAGCTCCAATCATTGAACGATATTCTGTATCATCTGTGTAGTTTTCATCTTCTTCAATTTTCAAAGATGTTTTTATTGAGGTATTTATGAAATTTGATTCATTTTGATTATATTTTTTCAATATTTTTTCTATATATCTTGATTGAATTAAATTTATTGTATTTACTTTTTTATCTCTAATGATCTCGAATCCTAAATAAAATCTCGGGTTATCAATTATTTTCATGGTAAATCTTTTTTGAAAAGAATCATTTACATTTTTTATCCATTCGGGGGTATTTGACGCTATTAATATGTCGTCAACGTATGTGATCATAAAAATTATTTTTTCATTTGATTTTTTAAAGTATAAACATTTGTCTGTTTTAGATCTTTCAAAATTCATTTTTAAAATATATTCATTTTTTAAATTATACCATGATTTAGAAGATGTTTTTAGGCCATAAATTGATTTTTTAAGTCTTAATAATTTATTACTTTCCATTATTATACCTTCCGGGGGTTTTAAGTATATAGGGACTATTGCAGGGGAATTTAGATATGCTGTTTTTACATCATATTGAACCATTTCTAGATCATATTTATTGACTATCGATAGGAACCATCTTACTAACCAAATTGGAATAACAATGGCGAATACTTGTCCCAACTCATATTCGGTTGTATCTTTGAAACCCCTAGCAACTAATCTTGCTTTTGGTTGGTGGTATCCTTCATCGTTTGGTTTTGTTACAAAAACCCATCTTGTATCTATTGTTTTTAAAGATTTGTCGTAATCTACTTCTTCCCACACGTCCATTTCCCCTAGTGAAATAAATTCATCCTCAATACCTTTCATCCATTCTTTTCTAAATGGGTTATTTTTGACATCTTTATAGCATGTTGGTATACAATCTTCAATCCACCTATTATCTATAGTTTTTGTGATATTGAAAGTGTTTGTATTGACTAAATTTTTTATGAAATTTGCTGGTTTAAGTACCAGTTCCTGTTCACAATTTTTTAAATTTGATATATTTTTATTTTTGTCAAACTTAGCATCACAAGATATATTGAATTTATTTGAAAAGGGGTCTCTAATGCAATATTTTGTAGTGGTATATCCTATGGGTATTCCCTTTTCTCCCCTTGGTGCAAATTTTGGGTATATTCTTTGTTCATTTTTATTTTTAGATTTAGTTGCACTCTGCTGTCGAACTTCCAGTGGAATATGCCTATAAACTAATGATCCAAAAATTTTTAAATTATCCAAATTAGGTTTTTTACCAAAAAAAATTTTGTATGGAGTTTTGTATTCTGAATTTACTCTTGTTGGTGATCTATTTATTAAATATGCAGCTGTAGCTATTGCATGTGCCCAATGCTTAATATCTAGATAACCATCAATTAGTAAACTTCTTACTCTTTTCATCAAAGTTTGATTTTGACGTTCAGCAATTCCATTTAATTCTGGCGAGTAAGGAACTACATTTTCTATTTGCACTCCATTTTCTTCACAAAATTTAACTAATTTTTGATCCGTATATTACTTTGCATTATCACATCTTATTTGACTTATTGGTGTTTTGGGGAATTTATTTTTCATTCAGTGAAAAATGTTTTTAAATTCTGTAAATACTTGACTTTTATTCGAAATTGGTAACACGAAGGTGTATTTGCTATAGTTGTCAATGAATGTTAATATATATTTTTGATTGGCTATTGTGGGTGTGAATGGTCCCATGATATCGGAGGCTATAATTTCTAGTCTCCTTTGGGGTTTATTTCTAACATTATTATGACCTAGACGTTGGCTATTGGCTATTTTATAGTTTTCGCAATTGATAAAATCATCTTTAAAATTAATTGTTTTTTGAATTCCAACTGTAACTTTATGTAAATATCTCATATATTTTCTGTTTAAATGACCTAATCGTCTATGCCAAATTATTTTTTTATGATTATTTGAATTATTTTGGATTGTTTCTAACGAATTATCTGAAATATTATTATTATTATTATTTTTTTTTTTTTTTATATTATTACTATTATCTTCATTATTATTATTTTCTATTATAGTATTATTATTTTCGTTATCTTCTTCTAAATTATTATTATTATTATTAATGGGTTTTTCTTCCTCTTCTACTATTTCTAATTTGACAGAAAAGGAATCTCATTCGTCATCACTTTGATTTTGAGTGACGTGCATACATTTTTTTGGTATAATTATGTAATCGTAATTTACCTGAAAGACACCATCAATTTTATAAGATGTAAATAAAATGTCTCCAGTTTCTATGAAATATGTTTGTATTTTTTCTTTTCCCTGGTCCATATGTAAAATTCCAGATTCTGTTACTTTAATTCCAGACATAATATATAATGACAGATCTGGTACATAATGGACTTCTAATAATTCAATTGCTGTTTGAATTTTGTTTTCATTTTCTACTAATATTCTCATGTTTCCCTTATGTGTAGCATATAAATACGTGTCATTAAGTGCACACTGTAATTTTACTGGAATTTTAAATTTTGTTACATTAATTAATTTTTCTATGTTTGATGTGAGATGGACTTCCGCCCCCCATCAAGTAACATTTTTTTTTTAGTTGTATATAGAACAACGTTGTTCTACACTCCACCTGCACTCGCTTACTAACACTTAGCGCAACTACTTTTGATAACGTGAACTAACACTATTAAGGTTGTACGAACAAACACGACTTTTTTCATTCATTCACCCGAGAATGCTGAAACTCATTTCCCACTCAAACTGTAATTTCGTAATGGAGGGAGATCGTTCATCTTCCTCAAACTTGTAATTTATACTTTCGATCATTGCATTATAGTATCTCTAACTAATTTGTTTCTTTATTCGGATTTCAACCTCGCTTCATGGTAGGCAGAGCTGCAATTCCTGAACAGTTAGTACAGAGTGATACTTAATCTTTCATTTTTGATTTTTTGCTATAGTATCCTAAAGTTAAAGGAACTATAAGCCTTTTTTTTTCGTTAAAAAGCTAATTTTTTTACAAAGTATATTTTAATTCATGAGTTGTTAACTCAATGAATTTTTTTTTTTTTCGTTTAAATTTTCGAAAAGTTCAACAAAAATTATTCGAAGTTAAATTGAATTACATTGGCGCCAAAATAGTTTAACACCATTTTAATCATCTTCCGAAAAATACTGGATCGTCTTTTTATGGTAAGGTGAAACAAAAAAGGATTTTTGCAGTGGGATTGCAGATTACTTCGGACCTGGATTGTCTGTTACAATAAGGAGAATCAACAAAAAATTCAAAATTGGAGATTGTTGTTATGTCAAACTCAATTACTGTGATCTCCGAACGCCATCATCCGCTAAAAATTCATCATAGAAATTTAATCAATCATGTGCTGTTGTTCAACCAATCTGTATGCTGCCAAGACTGAAATTTTCTGAGGACGATCTTAGACTAATCTGGGTACTGACGCATGGAAAAACGCCAATTACTCACTAACTCGACTGGGAAATATTCAACGGAATTCCGCAGATTACGGGTAATGTGATTTTCGATACTTTCAAGTTATATATTTCATTTACTATTGCGGAAAACGAAGGGATATATTCAGTGATTTTGTGGGATATTGAGCGACATTAGTAATATAAAAATTTTTTTTTTAAATATTTTTTTACCTTCAATTTCCAAAACGCTTAATTTCAAGAACCCCCTTTTAGTTTGGTAAAAATCAAGTGAAAAATTCACAGGACGATAAAGCTTAAAAATAAGTTCGAATAAAGCAGGTTACGAATGATAAGGTTTTGGAAACAAATTGCTAATTGCACATTAAACTGGGAAGGAACAATAAAAATTAAAGAAAAAGATTATAAAAAATTATTAAATACTTTCAAAAACGAAAAAATAACAGATGTAAGAATTAATTTAATTGAATTCCCATTCTGGAAAACATTTTCAGGAGAATTAGTTTTGGAAACTTTCTCAGTAAATGTTAGTGGAATAATTCATTATAAAAGAGGTATCGAAGTCGCAAAATTTGTAGAAATCACAAAAAATATTTTCAGTATTCAAGCTTTGGACCCGATAGAATCTTTCAGAATTTTTCTTGAAAATTTTGAGAGAGAAAATCCTCTTTAAAAATACGTAAAATCACGAAAATTAAAAAATATAATAAAATACCAACATACAAAATACTTTCATAATTGAACAATTTCATGATTTAACAATTCATTGTCACAAAAAGAATAAATCCTTTGTCATATTAGACAGGTTTACTTGTGAATTTTCATGTCACAGAATTCTTTTTTTCTAAATACTAATGCACAAACGTGAAAATTTTTAACAATAAAATATTATAGACAACTCTCAAAAATACTATTCAATAGATCCTTTGTTATATACAATATACAAGATTCAAAATTAAACAAGATTTATTTGAAGTTCATTTTTGAAATATATTCTCAATTGGAATATTTTTTTCCTCTCTTTCACATTTCAAAATACAATATACATACGAATAATATTACGAAAATTAATAATTTAAATAAAAATAATTATTAATTAAAATAAAATATCTTTTTTTTTCAAATAAAATAAATCAAAATTTTTTTTCAAATAAATTGTTTTTGAAAAATAAATTTTTAATTTTTTTTCTCTCCCAAAATTGAGTTATCAGAATTAAGCACATTACCAAGTACTCCAGAAAGCATGAATACAGCAAGTGAAAGAACCACTACTCCATCCCCTCAAGGAGGATCAGGCTCTGGGAGTACACACCCTCAAGTACATTATGTCATGCCAGCTGATGAAATCATACATCCGATACAAGGTCCAAGTGGAAAAATATTTGATGGTCAATATTACTAGGACTGGAAACGTATGATCATAGCTTTAATATGGGGTTTGGGATATTGGGATGTTTTTGGACCACACCCTGAACTAAAAATTTATATCGAAAATATGGACAATTTGCAATACAGACCATCTTCAAATTCTGCTAAAGCATATTTTAAAAAACAGGAATGCGCTAAAGCATTCATTATGGAACGCATGACATACAATGTATCGAAACAAATTAGGGAATGTAAAACAGTAGATAAAATTTTTGAAAAATTGGATATAACTTATGGTTCCTAAACTAAAATAGTTGCAAATATGGCCAAATCAAAATGGACCGCCTTTCGCTTTACACCAGGCGGAAATATAAGAGGCTTTTTAAATAAATGGGATATTTTAGTACAAGAAGTTTGTGATACAGGGAAAGAAGTATCTGAGGAAGAGGAGTTAGAAAATCTTCAATTGGCATTAGGATATGAACAAACTATTGCAAAAATGCAATTTGATAACCTCCCTGAAAATAGAAAAAATTTAGAAGTATTCAAACAAATATTAAAAGGGTGATCAAAAAATAAGAGATAAACAAATTAAATTACAATACCAATCGTCTAATAAAAAATTCGATAATAATGGGAATAAATTTAGAAATAATAATACAAATTATAATAATAATAAAGACAATAGGTGGAATAGAAATAATAATTACAGATGAAATAATAATACAAATGGAAATAATAATGGTAATAATAATAAAAATAATAATCCAAGAAACCAAAATAATAATCAAAATAATCAAAATAATTATAATAAAAATCAAAATAATAATAAAATTAATAAAGAAGAAAGATGATTTATATGTAACCAAACAGGACATTATAAAAATAAATACCCTGATTATAAACCTGAAAACAAAGAACAAAATAAAGAAAAACCAAAAAATAAAGACAAAAAAGAAGAGGAAAGACCAATAAAATTATCATATAAGGTTAAAAAATACAACAACAATGAAGACTGGCTTTTAAAAAAATTAATTAAAGATAATACAAAAAATGAAAATTACATACAACTAAAAAATAAAATGTTACTTGATGGGGGGTGGAAGTACATCTCACATCAAATATAGAAAAATTAATTAATGTAACAAAATTTAAAATTCCAGTAAAATTACAATGTGCACTTAAAGACACATATTTATATGCTACACATATGGGAAATATGAGAATATTAGTAGAAAATGAAAACAAAATTCAAACGGCAATTGAATTATTGGAAGTTCATTATGTACCAGATCTGTCATTAGGTATTATGTCTGGAATTAAAGTCACAGAATCCTGAATATTACATATGGACCAGGGAAAAGAAAAAATACAAACATATTTCATAGAAACTGGAGACATTCTATTTACATCTTATAAAATTGATGGTGTCTTTCAAGTAAATTATGATTATATAAATATACCAAAAAGATGTATTTCCGTCATTCAAAATCAAAGTGATGACAAATGGGATTCCTTTTCTGTCGAATTGGAAATAGAAAAAGTGAAGAAGAACCCATTAATAATAATAATAATTTAGAAGAAAATAATGAAAATAATAACAGTGTAATAGAAGATAACAATAATGAAGATAATAATAAAAAAAAAAAAATATCTCAGATAATTCATTAGAAATAATTCAAAACAACACAAATAACCATAAAAAAATGATTTGGCATAGATGATTGGGCCATTTAAATGGAAAATATATGAGATATTTACATAAAGTCACAACAGGAATTCCGAAAACAATTAATTTTAAAGATGATGATTTCATCAATTGTGAAATTTGTAAAATAGCCAATAGCCAAAGTCTAGGTCACAACAATGTTAGAAATAAACATCAAAGGAAATTGAAAATTATATCTTCCGATATTATGGGACCATTCACACCCACAATAGCTAATCAGAAATATACATTAACATTTATTGACAACTATAGCAAATACACCTTCGTGATACCAATATCGAATAAAAGTCAGGTATTCACAGAATTCAAAAATGTTTTTTTTTTTTCAATGAAAAATATATTCCCCGAAACACCAATAAGCCAAATAAGATGCGACAACGCTAAAGAATATACCGATCAAAAATTAGTAAAATTTTGTGAAGACAATGGAGTACAAATAGAAAATGTGGTTCCTTACTCACCAGAATTAAACGGAATAGCTGAACCTCAAAATCAAACATTGATGAAAAGAGTAAGAAGTTTACTAATCGATGGTTATCTAGATATTAAGTATTGGGCACATGCAATAGCTACAGCTGCATACCTAATAAATAGATCACCAACAAGATTAACTTAGAATACAAAACTCCATACGAAATTTTTTTTGGCAAAAAACATAATTTGGATAATTTAAAAATTTTTGGATCCTTAGTTTATAGACATATTCCACTAGAAGCCCGACAACAGAATGTGACTAAATATAAAAATAAAAATGAACAAAGAATCGACCCAAAATTTGCACCAAGGGGAGAAAAAGGGATACTCATGGGATATACCACTACAGGATATTGCATTAGAGATCCTTTTTCAAATAAATTCAATATATCATGTGATGCAAAATTTGACGAAAATAAAAATATATTAAGTTTAAAAAATAGTGAACAAGAACTGGTACTTAAACCAGCAAATTTTATAAAAAAATATAGTTAACATAAACACTTTCAATAACACAAAAACTATAGATAATAGGTGGATCAAAGACTGTATACCAACATGCTATAAAGATGTCAAAAACAACTCATTCAGAAAAGAATGGATGAAAGGTATTGAGGATGAATTTATTTCCCTAGGGGAAATGGACGTTTTGGAAGAAGTAGATTACGATAAATTATTAAAAACCATAGATACAAGATGGGTTTTTGTAACAAAACCGAATGATGAAGGATACCACCAACCAAAAGCAAGATTAGTTGCTAGGGGTTTCAAGGACAGAACCGAATATGAATTAGGACAAGTATTCGCCCCTGTTATTCCAATTTGGTTAGTAAGATAGTTCCTATCGATAGTCAATAAATATGATTTGGAAATGGTTCAATATGATGTGAAAACGGCGTATCTAAATTCCCCTGCTATAGTCCCTATATATTTAAAATCCCTGGAAGGTTTATTAATGGAAAGCAATAAATTACTAAAACTAAAAAAATCAATCTATGGCTTAAAGACATCGTCCAAATCATGGTATAATTTAATAAACGAATATATTTTAAAAATGAATTTTGAAAGATCCAAAGCAGATAAATGCCTATATTTAAAAAAATCTAATGAAAAAATTATTTTTATGATTACATATGTTGATGACATATTGATAGCATCTAATACCCCAGAATGGATTAAAAATGTAAATGATTCTTTTCAAAAAAGGTTTACTATGAAAATAATTGATAACCCAAGATTCTATTTAGGATTTGAAATAATAAGAGATAGAAAGGAAAATACAATAACACTAATACAATCAAGGTACATAGAAAAAATAATAAAAAAACATGGTCAAAACGAATCAAATTTCATAAATACCCCCATGGAAACATCCTTAAAAATTGAAGAAGATGAAAATTGCATAGACGATACAGAATATTGTTCAATGATTGGAGCTCTGTTATATCTAGCTAGAATAACAAGACCCGATATTTCATTTGCAGTTAATTTTTTCTCACAATTCTAGACCAAATCAAATTCTAAATTAAAAAATCATGTCAGACAAATATTTAAATATGTGAACACAAAAAAAGAATTTTCAATTAAATTTACCTCAGACAGTAAAGGCATACATTCTTTTATAGATGCCTCATATGCCCCAGATATCAAAGATCACAAAATAAAAATATCAAACTTAAATTTAGGAAAATCTATATCAGGATTTTTAATATATTTAAATGGAGATTTAATAAACTGGAATGTAAGAAGACAAATGATCGTAGCTACAAGCTCAACTGCTGCTGAAATAATCGCAGTACTTGATGCTTTAGACGACATACAAGTTACATTCCTTTTACAAAAATAAATATTTGAAAATAATGACCCTGTAAGAATATTTGAAGACAATATATCAGCTCTTAGAATAATGTCAGGAGGAGCTCAAAAAAGAGCAAGAGCTTTAATGATAAAATGTTATGCCATTACACAATCAGTAGAGGATAAAGAAATCGAATTCAAAACAGTTGGTACGAATTCACAGTTAGAAAACATGCTAACCAAAAGTCTTGACAAACAAAAATTTAGAAACTTAGTAGACAAAATATTAACAACATCAAATATATCACAATAAAATTTATCGAAGATTCAAAATAAATACATGGGAAAATCATTTATTTAAAAAAAAAAAAAAAAAAGGGGAAGAATATGAATATTTGAGGTTAAATAATACGTCAAGTCACAAATCACTGAATATAATAATCTCGTTTTTTTTTTGCAGCATGGTACCTGAAAATATAATGTTCGAGAAAAGAAAAGAAAAAATCACACGTTCAAACAAAATTAATAATATATTATATTCTTTAGGCCAGAAAAATACTTGTTGAAACTAAATTTATTTTCGTTTACATATTTATTGTCATCTCTGCAAATTCAATGTTCGAACGAACAGAGACTTGAATACAAATCAATGACATGATTTCACACGTTTGGTTGATATTAGTTTATCACATTTCAGAACACCCTTATTCAACAAGTATTAAACAAATTTGAACAAAACTTTTCTCGAACAGCATGAAATATCGAAAAATATCCGAATCGAAATATATTACCGCAATAATATGTCGATAAATAACTTCAAAAATAAATCGAAATATCTGTTACGATCAAATAATAATCTAGTCATTGTTCATCATTTATGTAATTTATTTTATTTTATTTTATTTTGTTTGGGAAATGAACATAAATGTACAATAATATGATCATAAAAATTAATTTATTTATAATATTCGTGCTCGCGATAATTCATGTTACTGTGGGGGGGTGTTGTTCTACACTCCACCTACACTCGCTCACTAACACTTAGCGTAACTACTTTTGATAACGCGAACTAACACTATTCAGGTTGTGCGAACAAACACGACTTTTTTTATTCGTTCACTCGAGAACGCTGAAACTCATTTCCCACTCAAACTTTAATCTTGTAATGGAGGGAGATTGCTCATCTTCCTCAAACTTGTAATTTGTACTTTTGATCATTGCATTATAGTATCTCTAACTAATTTGTTTCTTTCTTCGGATTTCAACCACACTTCAATATTTAATTAGGATAATTTAGCTGTGATGTTTCAGTTTTATGTACAGTCTGTCTGGTCGATTTACCAAACATCTTTATGATGATGAATTATTGTCCGTGTTGAAACATTAATGGCAGTTGTAATAAAAGATCGTATCGTCTGAAACCTTTGACTATATACATACTGGACTGCTAATACTGATAAAAAGCTGTGTTCAAAACAAACAGGCGTATCCCTGTTCAAAATGTTAGTTCATTATCAAATTTATTAATACTTATGCGTCTTTTCCTTTGATTAAGTCTCTTTTTACCACAATTATTGCTTTTAATTACAAATTAAATCGGTAATGTTATAGTTTTATAAAACTCAGAAGTTCAAAAATTTCAGTTAAATCAATTTAAAATTTGATTTATTGATGCATAAAAATAAACTTTTTTGTTGCTGTATGACGAATGTTTTTATCTACTTGCGAAATATTCTTACAAATATGTCTAATTCTAATTTTTACATAGAAATTTGTAATTAATTCGGTTAAATGCGGATCAGGTAGCTCTTATGTTTTTAAACAGTAAACCAGTAAACTAACATTTTGAACGGGGATACAGGTGTCTGACTCAACTTCACCGGTTGTTCATTAGACTCTGTGTTATTCTTATCAGTATTAGCAGTCCAGTATGTATATAGTCAAAGTCTGAAACTTGTGTTTTAATTTCCTTTTGATCTTATCAGCAGGTTGTGGACCCTTTGACTATATTCATACTGGACAGAATAACACAGAGTCTAATGAACAACCGGTGAAGCTGAGTCAGACACCCGTATCCCCGTTCAAAATGTTAGTTTACTGGTAGGCTCAAAATGTTCCCAACCATTTGGAAAATGTTCTAGGTTATTCATATTTGAAAACTGAAAAATTAGAAGGTGTAATTAAAGAAAATGGGAATTTAAAGATTGAAAAAATTGTTGGCATAAATTTAGGCATATCCACCAATAAGAGCTATGCATCAATAAATCAAATTTTAAATTGATTTAACTGAAATTTTTGAACTTCTGAGTTTTATAAAACTACATTACCGATTTAATTCGTAATTAAAAGCAATAATTGTGGTAAGAAAATACCTAGTCAAAGGAAAAGACAATAAGTGAAGTGAGGTTGAAATCCAAGGAAAGAAACAAGTTAGTTAGAGATACTATAATGCAATGATTGAAAGTATAAATTACAAGTTTGAGGAAGATGAACGATCTCCCTCCATTACGAGATTAAAGTTTGAGTGGGAAATGAGTTTCAGCGTTCTCGGGTAAACGAATGAAAAAAGTCGTGTTTGTTCGCACAACCTGAATAGTGTTAGTTTACGTTATTGAAAGTAGTTGCGCTAAAGGTTAGTAAGCGAGTGTAGGTGGAGTGTAGAACAACACCCCCCCCCCACAGTGCAACGAAACCAGCGAACATGAATTATCGCGAGAATGAATATTATAAATAAATTAATTTTGAATTATCGTATTATTGTACATTTATGTTCATTTCCCAAACAAAATAAAATAAAATAAATTACATAAAAAAAATGACTAGATTATTATTCAATCGTAACATATATCTCGATTTATTTTCAAAGTTATTTATCGACATATTATTTTTTGGTAATGTATTTCAATTCGGGTATTTTTCGATATTCCATGCTGTTTGAGAAAAGTTTTTTTCAAATTTGTTTAATACTTGTTGAATAAGGGTGTTCCAAAAGTGATAAGCTAATATCAACCAAACGTGTGAAATCATGTCAATGATTTGTATTCAAAGTCTCTGTTCATTCGAACATTGAATTTGCAGAGATGACAATGAAAAACTATACGAAAATAAATTTTGTTTCAACAAGTATTTTTCTGGCATAAAGAATATAATATATTATTAATTTTGTTTGAACATGTGATTTTTTTTTTCTTTTTTCGAACATTATATTTTCAGGTACTATGCTGCAAAAAAAGAGATTATTATATTCAGCGATTTGTGAATTGACATATTATTTAGCTTCGAATATTCATATTCCTTTCCCTTTTGAAATAAATGACTTTCCCATATATTATTTTGAATTCGAGAAATTTTATTGTGATATATTTGATGTTGTTAATATTTTGTCGACTAAGTTTCTAAATTTTTGTTTGTCAAGACTTTTTGTTAGCATGTCTGCTAATTGTGAATTCATACCAACAGTTTTGAATTTGATTTCTTTATCCTCCACCGATTGTGCAAAGGCATAACATTTTATCGTTAAAGCTCTTGCTCTTTTTTTAGCTCCTCCTGACATTATTCTAAGAGCTGATATATTGTCTTCAAATATTCTTACGGTGTCATTTTCTTCAAGTATTTCTTTTTGTAAAAGGAATGTAACTTGTATGTCGTCTAAAGCATCAGATACTGCGATTATTTCAGCAGCAGTTGAGCTTGTAGCTACGATCGTTTGTCTTCTTACATTCCAATTTATTAAATCCCCATTTAAATATATTAGAAATCCTGATATAGATTTTCCTAAATTTAAATTCGATATTTTTATTTCGTGATCTTTTACATCCGGGGCATAAGATGCATCTACAAAAGAGTGTATGCTTTTACTATCTGATGTGAATTTAATCGAAAATTCCTTTGTCGTGTTCACATATTTAAATATTTGTCTTACATGATTTTTTAATTTGGAATTTGATTTTGTTTGGAATCTTGAGAAAAAATTAACTGCAAATGAAATATCGGGTCTTGTTATTCTAGCTAGATATAACAGAGCTCCAATCATTGAACGATATTCTGTATCGTCTGTGCAGTTTTCATCTTCTTCAATTTTCAAAGATGTTTCTATGGGGGTATTTATGAAATTTGATTCGTTTTGATTATATTTTTTTAATATTTTTTCTATATATCTTGATTGTATTAAATTTATTGTATTTTCTCTTCTATCTCTCATTATTTCAAATCCTAAAAAAATCTCGGGTTATCAATTATTTTCATGGTAAATCTTTTTTGAAAAGAATCATTTAAATTTTTTATCCATTCGGGGTTGTTTGATGCTATCAATGTCATCAACATATGTAATCATGAGAATTATTTTTTCATTTGATTTTTTAAAATATAAGCATTTGCCAGCTTTAGATCTTTAAAAGTTAATTTTTTGAATATATTCATTTATTAAATTGTACCATGATTTAGACGATGTTTTTAGGCCATAAATAAATTTTTTGAGTTTCAATAATTTATTACTTTCCATTAATAAACCTTCTGGGGTTTTTAAATATATGGGGACTGTGGGTGTGTGTATTAGTGTACACGACACCACACAAATACCAAATCTGTTCAGTTGCGTGTAATACGTCTAAGTATGTGTGCGGGCCGAGCCCAGTAAATAATTAAGCTGCACAGACGAAATGTACAGCCGTGAGCACAAAAAGGTAGTTCGTGGGTTTTACCCCACTGGCTCGCTAGGTGGTCGACGAGTGTGTAATACACACTCGTTCGTCATCGACTACCCGTCGCCACACCACTCTCCTCCTAGTAAGTTTCCGAGGAAACTTACGGTGACCTATGATGCCAGTCAAGTGTGGCGCAGCATTTGCTACTATGCTCACGGATGTCGTTCACATAGTAGGGTCGCCAGGTCTCTTTGGTTTGGACTTACCAAAGTTGGCTGGGAGTGTGGGTTGGGAAGGACGTGTTCGGGGTGCTCGAGGCTGTGGAGAAGGGTGCGCTCGAGTTTGGGATCTCATGAGCGGAGTCTGGGGATGAGACGTGGGAATGCTCATGAGGGGTGGCGGGTAGGTTACTGGTGACGCCATTAAAGGCGGCATAACCATGGCTGGAGGATAGGCCGATGACGCAAGTTGTAGATGCGGGGGAATGGGAATTCCAGGTGGAGGCATTACAACTTGGGGGAGAGGCATCGGAGTTGTCGCTAGGGCAAGCGACAGGGCGTTATGTGCTGCAAGCACGGCGGCGGTAAATTGCTCCCACGGCTGCAGTGATTGATTCTGCGATACAGGAGGAGCCACTGGTTGCAGTACAGGGGGCTGTACCACAGACGGGGTGGGCTCCTGTATGGAAGCCGGTAATGGAGCAGGGGTTTGGGACTGGGTTTTACCACGTCTTTCGTCCCGTTTGAGTTCCATGTAGGATAAACTGCGAGCACGAGCTTCACGCCAGGCGCGGCCACCTGCCTTGCGATTCAAATGGGGATGCTTCGCCGGTTTGTCAACAGCCGGGGGTCTCTTACCACGAGAGGTGTCCGGCGAAGGTGTTGCCATTAAGTCGATAACGGAGTGGTTATTGACGGCAGCACTTTCTGTCGGTTCAACCTCTTCATGTACTGGTGAGAGTACGTGTTGAAGGACCGACATGGGGGTTGGCGGGGGATGGACGGTTGGGGTCGGAGCTGGGTCAACATCCATCACTGTCTCTTCCAAGGCAGTCGGTGCGGGCGAAGTAACGGCAACTTGCCTTTCGGGACTGACGATGCCGTTTGTGAGGCTACTGGTGCCTCTGCGACTTTGGAAGTCGACGGTTGGGGGGACCGCTTTGTTGCTGCAGATGGACGTTTAAAACCGCTGGTACGCAACGTAGCAGTCGCTTGTGCTCGGCGTTTCCAAAGAGGAAGTGGTTCAATCTGTTGAACCGTCTTGAGCGGCGGGAATTCCCCAGAGGGGAGGCCTGCCGAGGAAGACGGTTGAGGACTGGGAAAAGGTCTCTTAGATTGAACGCGCTGTACGACTTCAGCGAATGTGCGGGTGTCAATCCGCGCATTGCTTGATTGTACAGCGGTCCGAGCGTGAGGTGGCATCTCCAACGAGTACGAGGTCTTCCTGGGGAGCGGGACGAAGACTCGAGAATGAGAGCTACGGACTGGGCCGCGCTGTACGAGTTCAGAGCCCCGAGCTGCCACTCCAGGAGCAGGCCGGTACTGTCGAAGTGGCACACCTCGACCCCTGGCAGCTGATTCCACCCTCTGCCTCAGCGTTGATCACTGTTGCGGTACTCGAGAATGAGTACGGCGTGTATCCTCTTGTGCAGGTCCGACAGAGGTAAGTGTCACGGATGACGCCAATACTTGATCGGACGTAGAGGATGCAGGCGATGTCTGCTTCACCGGTGGAAAGGTGGCAGTAGCTGTGGAGGAAGGAGATGGGGCAATGTCAGCTGGTGACGTTGGGGAGAAAAGGTGGGAGAGGGGGAGCGATGGTCGTCTACACGAGGAGACAACGGTGCATCGCTGTTACCGCCCTCTGTTGGTGGGGGTGTAGCCCTTGAAAGGGCTGTTTCTTCATCTTCTGATAATTTGGGAATGCTGGGAGAAAGGTGCTCTTGGGACATTTCATCAGTCTACTACGCTACATGAAATATGATTAAAAGCTCCTGATGTGTAGCATTTGATGAAGAGTATATAACAGCCAAGCACGTCAAGAGAAGAGTGAGTGTCTAAAACACGAATTTCACTCGTTTTCTTGACTGTAACCGCTGTTTATTTTCGTCTCGTAAACACGAGCGAAGGTGCGGTTGGGTCAGCTGTTGTTGCACATTACTATTACGAGTTTGTTTTGTAGGCGGGGCCTGTTCGTCTTCCGAGGAGGAAGACGCGTCGTATTTATGCGACTGGGTGGCGCCACGAAACAATTTTTGTAATACGTCGTCGTCTACAACACTTGACTTGTCGTCAGTTGCGTGAGTCAACTCGGACGAGTGCGGGAGAGGAAAGGGAATCACAATCGGTTCGTCGTTGAGCATAGCGTCAGCTGTTCGACTAGAAGACTGACCGATGGGGTGCGATTGGGTATTTTCCTTCGATAACGCTTCGGGAGGCGATTCTTTATTTTGATCGTGTGTAATTACGATTGGGGAAGAATCAAGCGTGTCGTCTATGTGTAAAGACGACGTCGAAGGTTGGGGTGAGGCATTCGGGGGTGAGTTGTCATTTTTAGGTAAGACGACCTCAGATGACAAGTCAACTGTCGGTCCCGAAGGATCATCGACGGAAGTTGAGTCATCTGGGTCGGCTTCTATGTCTGTGTAGACATAGGCCAACTTTAGGCGATCAATTGATACGCGTGTGTGTCGTCCTTGTATGTCGATCTCGAACCATTTATCTGTACGGTTGAGGACTTTGTACGGTCCGGAGTACGGTGGGTTGAGTGCCTTACGAGGTGTATCGACACGTAGCCATACATTTTGGGCTGATTTCAGATCAGCTGGGATGTATGAGGGGGAGTCGCCGTGGTTGCGGGTGATTTGAGTGAACGCATTCGCACTTTCACAAATGTGTTGTGGAAGGTTAGTGCCGTTGATGTGAGTGACGACACTTGGTGGGCTGTCTTCAAAGAAGTCAGCCGGAAGACGGAGCTCTTTACCATAAAGGAGTTGGGCTGGGGATACACCGAGGTTGGAGATGACCGTCGAGCGTAGGCCGAGAAGAATGAGAGGCAAATCAGCTGCCCATTCTTCACGCGAGTCTTTGGAGTTCTTGCGGGCATGATGGTGGCTTTGAGAGTTCGATGCCAGCACTCTATTTTGCCGTTTGATTGGGGATGATACGCCGTAGTTGAGATTTTGTGTATTCCCAACTGGCGTGCAACCGAGTTGAATAAAGCGCTTTCGAACTGGCGTCCCTGGTCCGTCGTTATGGTTTCGGGGACGCCAAAGGAGGACACCCAGTGTTGGACGAAGAGTGTTGCCACTCGATCCACGGAAATATCCATTGTCATGATGGCGTGAGGCCACCGTGTGGCGCGGTCAATCATTGTCAGACAATGACGAGGACCACTAACCGTCGGCAACGGACCCACAATATCGATGTGAACATGCTTTAAGAGATTGGTAGGGCAGAAAGCTTGGAGAGGGGCTTTGGTGTGTCTACCGATTTTTGCTTGTTGGCATGCGGTGCACTCTTTCGACCAACGTAGGCAGTCAGATCGTAGGCCTGGCCAAATGAATCGATTAGCGATCAGACGAGCAGTTGTCCGGCTGCTCGGGTGCGAGAGCCCATGAATCAAATCGAAGATGGTTCTCCGATATTTGGCGGGTACGAAGGGTCGTTTTTTCCCCGTGGACGTGTTGCACATTAAAAGTAACGTGTGTCCGGGTACTCTGAACAATTTGAGGATGAGGGCAGAGTTGGGGTCTGCAAGGTATTGTGCGAGTTGAGGGTTGTGTTGTTGACAAAGGGCCATTTCATTGTATAGCACAACACAGGGAGAGGTAATGGTGGAGATTGATATACGCGACAAACAATCTGCGGCTATGTTGTCCTCTCCTTTGATGTAGCAAATATCCGTCGTGAACTGCGAGATATACTCTAGTTGATTTTGCTGGCGTGGTGAAGCTTTCTCGCACGCCTGAAACAGGGCAGTCGTGAGGGGCTTGTGGTCCGTGTAGACGGAGAAAACACACCCTTCGACCAGGTTACGGAAGTGCTTCACCGCTGCAAAAACAGCGAGTAATTTGCGGTTGTATGTCGGATATCGGCGTTCGGTGTCAGATAATTTGCAGGAAAAAAATGCCAAAGGCTCTAGCGATCCAGCACCGTGTTGATAGAGGGTAGCCCCTATCTCGTGGTTAGACGCGTTGGTTGCCAAGATGAGTTGTTTGGACTCGCCAGGATGCGCCAAAAGAGCAGCATTTGCTAATGCCTGCTTTAGGTCGCAGAAGGGGTCAGTCCAAATTATCGGGGTTTTGTCACGTTTTTTGTTGGAGTGGATAAGCGCGAAGAGTTTACTCTGAATGTGAGCGCAATGTTTAATTGTACGTCGGTAGAAATTCACCATTCCGAGAAAGCGCCTAAGGTCATGAACGGTTTTGGGAAGTGGGAAATCGAGTACAGCTTGGACACGTTAGGGGGTAGGTTTGATACCTGAGCTGTTGACTCGATGGCCAAGAAATGTGAGCTCTTCACGTTCATGTTCGGACTTGTTACCGTTGACAGTGAGGCCAGCATTGTAGATACACCGTATAACCTCGGTAACACGTTCTTCGAGCTCATCGGGGTTGGAGGCGGTAATGAGGATGTCATCGATGTACGCGTAAGCGTAGTCGATGTCTCGCAACAATCCATCAATGTACCGCTGGAAGGTTTGGGCGGCGTTTTGAAGTCCGAAGGGCATATAGGGAAATTCGTAGAGACCAAAGGGGGTTATGACGGCTGTTTTAGGGATGTGTTCTTTGGTCATTGGGACTTGGTTAAACGCCCGCACGAGATCTAATTTGGTGAATAGTTTGGCACCAGCTAGTCTGGTGTGAAAATCCATAATATTTGGGACAGGGTATTTGTCGGGGATAGTTCGTGCGTTGAGTGCTCTGTAGTCACCAAGCATGCGCCATGTTTTGTCGAGCTTCATGTGCATATGCAAGGGGGATGACCAGGCACTTTTGGAGGGTCGGCAGTCACCACGTTCGAGCATAGTTTGGAAGGCAAGGCGGGCTGCCTTTAGCTTCTCGGGATGTAGACTACGGGCACGGCAAAACACCAGTCGACCTACAGTTTCGATGTCGTGGGTGACTTTGGTAGGGGAAATCCTCGGGCGTAAGCCTTCTTTACCGGTTACGCCGGGAAATGTGTCGAGGATTTTTTGGAATCGACTATTTGAGTGGGCGATGGTCAGACCTTTTAATATTTGTTTGAATACTTCTAAATTTTTTCTATTTTCAGGGAGGTTATCAAATTGCATTTTTGCAATAGTTTGTTCATATCCTAATGCCAATTGAAGATTTTCTAACTCCTCTTCCTCAGATACTTCTTTCCCTGTATCACGAACTTCTTGTACTAAAATATCCCATTTATTTAAAAAGCCTCTTATATTTCCGCCTGGTGTAAAGCGAAAGGCGGTTCATTTTGATTTGGCCATATTTGCAACTATTTTAGTTTTAGAACCATAAGTTATATCCAATTTTTCAAAAATTTGATCCACTGTTTTACATTCTATAATTTGTTTCGATATATTATATGTCATGTGTTCCATGATAAATGCTTTTGCAAACTCCTATTTTTTAAAATATGCTTTAGCAGAGTTCGAAGATGGTCTGTATTGCAAATTGTCCATATGTTTGATATAAATTTTTAGTTCAGGGTGTGGGCCAAAAACATCCCAATATCTCAAACTCCTTATTAAAGCTATAATCATACGTTTCCAGTCCTAGTAATATTGACCATCAAATATTTTCCCACTTGGACCTTGTATCGGACGTATGTTTTCATCAGCTGGAGTAACATAATGTACTTGAGGGTGTGTACTCCCAGAGCCTGATCCTCCTTGAGGAGATGGAGTGGGTTCTTGAAATTAAGCGTTTCGGAATTGAAGGTAAAAAAAATAAAATTCTCAAGGAGAAAAAAAATTTTTTAATATTACTAATTTCGCTCAATCTCCCACAAAATCACTGAATATATCCCATCATTTTCTGCAATAGTAAATGAAATATATAACTTGAAAGTATCGAAAATTACATTACCCATAATTTGCGGAATTCCGTTGAATATTTCCCAGTTGAGTTCGTGAGTAATTGGCGTTTTCCCGTGAGTCAGTACTTGGATCAATCTCAGGTCGTCTTCGGAGAATTTCAGTCTTGGCAGCATACAAATTGGTTGAATCAGCAACACTTGATCGACAAAATTTTGATGATTTTTTTAGCAGATGATGGCGTTTGAAGATCACGATAATTGAGTTCAACGTAACAGCAATCTCTGATTTTTGAACTTTTTAATGATTCACCTTGCTGTAACAGACGATCCAGGTCCGAAGTAATCTGCAATTCCACAGCGAAAAATCCTTTTTGTTTCACCTTACTGCAAAAAGACGATCCAGTATTTTTCTGAAGATGATTAAAATGGCGTTAAACTATTTTGGCACCAATGTAATTCAATTTAACCTCGAATAATTTTCGATGAACTTTTTGAAAAATTAAACGAAAAAAAATTCACTGAGTTAACAACTCATGAATTAAAATATACTTCGTAAAAAATTAACTTTTAACGAAATTAAAAGCTTATAGTTCCTTAAACTTTTGGATACTATAGCAAAAAAACAAAATGAAAGATTAAGTATCACTCTGTACTAACTGCTCAGGAATCGTAGCTCTGCCTACCATGAAGTGAGGTTGAAATCCAAGGAAAGAAACAAGTTAGTTAGAGATACTATAATGCACTGATTTAAAGTACAACTTACAATTTTGAGGAAGATGAACGCTCTCCCTCCATTACGAGATTAAAGTTTAAGTGGGTAAATGGGTGTCAGCGTTCTCGGGTGAACGAATGAAAAAAGTGGTATTTGTTTGCACAACCTGAATATTGTTAGTACGCGCTATCGAGAGTAGTTGCGCTAAGTGTTAGGAAGTGAGTGCAGGTGGAGTGCAGAACAACATATAGTTTGATTCCATAAAATTGTATATGACAAGAGGCTTATTTCTTTGGCTCTTCATTCTGTTGGACGAAAGTAGATTTCAAGCGAAATAATGAAGAAGATCTGTAAAATTAAAAAATAAAATCTAAAACCATAAAATTTCTTGAATTTAACACAAATATTAATTAATTTCCTTAGGAATTGTCGGATACAAAATGGTGTATTGCCGAAATCGTATTTGTAGGGCTTTACTACCGCAGTCCTGCTACCGGCTTGTTTATTACTTTACTCTACTGGTGATCACTGATAGTGATAAGATCGAAAAATTTGCTCGCATTAAAATTAATTTATACATGCCGTACATAACTACATAATTTTATTATGAAAGTTGTAGAAGTTTGTTTCATTTTCACCTCACCATCTATTAATATGATTAACTTTCAAGTATTGTGGCAGTGAAAATTTTGCAGTAAACGTGTGAAGAATTGTATTGTGATAGTTTGTCTAATTAGTATGGAGAATAAATTGCATCGGTATGAAAAAGTTGCTTTCTTGGGTGAAGGACAGGTAAATCGTTGGTACACTCTTTCACTTTACTGTCATCTTTTTCTTACTTTGAGTTAACTCATTTGTTTAAATGTACAGTTTGCCACTGTCTACAAGGCCAGAAATAAAGATACTGATGAAATGGTTGCTGTGAAAAAAGTATGTCACTTTGTTAAGTTAAAAAATGTTCTACCATTATCTGCTATTTTTTCGTATTTGGTTTTCAGATTAAAATAGGTAGTATTCAAGAAGCTAGAGACGGTATAAATAGGACGGCGTTGCGTGAAATTAAATTACTACAAGAATTGAAGCATCCAAATATCATTGGACTATTAGGTGAATTATTGGTATTGCTCTAGTTTAACCTACTATTTGTTGTCGTCTAATAGCTTTATTCTTTATAGATGGCAAAAAGTGCTGTTCTAAAAAGTTTTTTATGAAGCTATTTTGCTAATGTTCAAATCACATGTGCTTTTTATTGGTGCGTCTAGTCACGTGAGATAGGAATAGCCTCCCTTGAAGTTTTTAGAACAGCACATTTCAGCTATAAAGAATGTGCCTATTATCAACTAGTTTTTTGACGAAACCGGCATGAATTCGTCTCTGTCCATTTAGAGGTTACCTTCATAACTTGAATTTTTCGTTTCAGATGTTTTTGGTTATGGATCGAATGTTTCCCTCGTTTTCGACTTTATGGATACAGATTTGGAAGTAATAATTAAAGATACGCGTATAGTATTTACTCCAAGTCATATAAAAGCGTATACACTAATGACTGTTTTGGGTTTGGAATATTTGCATGATAATTGGATCTTACATCGGGTATGAAAAAACGTTTCCATGATTCATTCGTAACATAGTAACTTAGTGTGCTTATTATATTTGAAGGATTTGAAACCTAATAATTTGCTCGTGAACAAACAAGGGGTACTGAAAATTGCCGATTTTGGTTTAGCTAAGACTTTCGGTTCGCCAAATCGTATATACACCCATCAAGTTGTGACCAGATGGTACAGGTGAGTGGAGTGGAATTTGTATTGAAAGTTATACAGAATAATCTTAACTGGATAACATGATTTCGTTGTAGGTCTCCAGAACTGCTTTTCGGAGCAAGGAAGTACGGAACAGGGGTAGATATGTGGGCTGTTGGATGTATTATAGCTGAGTTATTACTTCGAGTCCCGTTTCTACCTGGTGAATCAGATCTGGATCAACTTACGAGAATCTTCCAAGCTTTAGGTTCACCAACTGAAGAAACTTGGCCTGTAAGACTGCACCGTAGGTGGTAATTAATTTTTCATTCGAGTGTTAATTTATATTGTCGCTTGCAGGGTTTAACGTCGCTGCAAGATTATATTCAGTTCAAGCCATTCCCTGGAACGCCTTTAAAAATGATTTTTACAGCTGCACCCGATGATTTACTCGATTTGTTGTCTGCATTGTTCTGCTTAAATCCCACCAAAAGACCTACGTGCCGAGAAGCGTTGAAAATGCCATATTTCAGGTTTGTAAAATGACAAGTTTTTCGATTTATGGGCTCGGTAATTTGTTCAATTATGAAATAATTTTTTTAATCAGCAATCGACCACCGCCGGCCAAAGGAAATCAGTTACCTTTACCTGCTAGTCTATTGGATCCGGATGTGAGTCAGCCTGCGAATAGGAAGAGAAAGCACAGTGATTCCATAGAAGGAGGTAATGATATTGGATGATGGATTTCTTTATTAATTTCTTTGATAAATTATTTTAACGTCTGTGCTTGGGAAAATTGTTAGTTTTCGTTTAGAAATAATCCAAAAATGAATTATACGAGACTTTTTATGAGTGTATCTTCCGCTCTAGACATGTTAACATAAACTTTGTACCCTGTAGATTGAGGACGTCTGCTTTTTTTCATCACCTTAAACAATTTCACTTTTCAAAAAGTTACCTATTATAAGTGTTGGTTAAAGTGTTCGCTAAAATGTACTTATCCTCCTACATTTACGCTTTCGTTAGATTTGATATTTTTATGAATAATTTGACTGTTTAAGCCTCTTTTACATTAGCTCAGGTCTCTTTTTCTCGAAACACGTCAATTATAACCCTATATTCTTTCAAAATTCAAAGCCGAATCGTATTTTGTTCTCATCCATTCCTCTTCGCATTAACTAATAGAAATTTTTCTTTCTCGTCTTCGTGATGCAGTCAACTGGTCTCTAAAAATATTGACATAAAATGGAATGATGATGTTGCATACTTTATGAGCTCTTCTTCCATTGTAGAAACATATCAATCGGTGCTGTGTGTAGAAACATCAACAAATGAAACTGAAGACTTGAGAATAATGCTTGAATGAAGTATTCAGTTTTTCTTAATTGATCTTCTTTACTGCAAACCCCAAATTCGGGGTGTGATAGCTGCTTTGAAAATAATGCCGACGTTAACGGCTTTATATTACAGGCTGTTATTAGCTCGACTATCGGTGCGATTTTATGGAAATTTCAAGACTAAAAAGTGTATTATAGCAAATTTTGCCACAGGGATTTTTTTTACAGACGAAAAGAAATCAAAAACATATTTTATCCGTTAATATTGTGCAACCAAATTACCCGCTCAGTAATAAAATTTGTCATAGTATATTGCATTTATCGTATATATCGGTGTGTCAAAGGTTATAGTCTTCAGTTATTTACTATTTACTAATTTTAATTTTTCTTTAAAAATTATTTTCTTACCCTCATTTCTAGTAGAATATCGGTGCGCTTGTTTTTTCTGTACTAAATCATACTTGAACAGCAGAGAAGGTGGGGTCTGATTTAGGAATTTGAATTTGATTGCCTTAAAGGGGCCAAAATCTAATTACTGAAATGAAATGAGCGTATAATAGCGTGAGTGGAGTTGATGGATGTTGTTCACAGTTATAAAACCATTGATAGATTCGCAAGATGAAAATTAATATCATCATGATCATCATCGTCATTACGGGGGCTTAAATATTGCAAGAGATATTGTGTTGCCTCGTCATCTGTAACACATCTAATACAAATGCCATTTTTACTTCTGCATGTTTTCACGTAAGGTGGCTGCAACAGTTACTGCAATGTTCGTTTGAATCCTTTGGGTTTACTAAAAATTCTGCGAACAATTAGAGATGAATGGCGAACAGCCTGATCACTGTGAGAGCTGATTACTGATAACAAAGCAGGATTTTAGATAAAGTTCGTAATGCACGAGAATTTAGCTTCGAAAACATTAACTTTTTTGTGTGAATATTATAAAATTTCAAAAACAAGTTGAAAATTGCTCAATTCTTCCGATTTGAAGTCTTGGGCTTAGAATGAGTCTGATGAAATTCATTCCAAAGTCAAATTGAGCAACCTGAAAAATTTTCTATTATAGACGAATCAGGTAGCGACTGATGAAAATAATTTTAAAATTCCATTCATTTTATTTAAAAATTGGGAATGTGGTATGTAATACTAAAAACTAGATGTAAAAATTCCTAAATCCCTACAACTGGGATTCACTTGCTTGATGTGTAGGTAACAATTAAAAAAACTAATCTAGTATTAAAATTAAGTACTACTAAAAGAGTAAAAGTGTGCGCATCAATATTTATGTATTAGGAAACGTCGCCATTTTTGTCGTGACGAGTGCCATGAACTATTTCTTAGAAAAAAAAAAAATAATAAATTGCCTTAAGGATTCGTGACGTTACATAAAATAAACTGGGGTTCATCAATAGCTTAAAATCTGTTTGACTTCGCCTTATTTACGGTACATTTAATTCATGTGTCCATTTTTTGAGGCACCGAGTTTGTGTTTTTGATTGCTTTTCTTGTTAGACGCACTGTAGACATTTTCTGTCTATTTTATAAATGGGGCCTGGAATTTTAGGTGTTTGTAATTAGAAAATTTTTTTAAATAATTTTGCGCGCATATTCGCTTAAAAACAAGAAAATATGGCGAAGTATCTGCTCAGACAGTGCTGTAACTAGTTTCTTGTATCAGACGGGGCAAATTAAATTCCAGCGGGTGCAGGATTTTATAAATTTTGGTCTTTATCGGGTACGTACAAGTCCTGTTTGGCGTATGGAGTGACATGGGGTAGATTTTTAGATTTCTCTTGTCAAGGCAAGTGAGGATGCCAGCCTAAGTAATGCCCTTATTTTTCTCCTATTTGTTTCGGACTTCCGCTTAAAATTCAGAGAACCGTAGTAGACAGTAGACTACCTTAAAACCTCATGATAATTATACGTTTACAACATTGAAATAATCAAGGAAAAACGAACTTTATTAGTCTAAATGTAACAAAATGTGGATGATATGAACATTTTTATTTTAAAATACAGGAACAGTTTAAATGGGAAAACAAACAATGGGAATAACGAATACCTCCTCTTAATTTACAAATAAATTATGTTAAAAATTAATTTATAAAATATACGCTTTTATGAGTGTAAAATGTCTTCAAAAAATCAAGAAATATCACATTGTAAACATAACATGCCCAAGATTAGAATTTGGACTTCCCTGATTTCAAAGCTCCCTCGCTAACTATGTCAAAAATGAGGATGTTTAAGTAGAGAACCTCTACATTTCTTTTATTAGCCACAAAAATTAACACTTTCAACACTTGGTGGTTACCTTCAGTGTTGAGTGGCGTTCTTTTTGTACCATAAAAACATCAAAGGTTATCAATTTGTCATTCTTTTTGTACATGAGGGTAACACCGAGGGTAACACAGGATCGCAAATCTTACATTTTCTTATTGAGTAGGTGTAAGAAATCAGGCAAGGGCTGAGTGTTTTGTTTATAGGCTGATACAGGTAAGAGATTGCAGTTATCAGCAAAGAGGTAGTTCGGTGTTGACTGTGTTCTGGCAATCTTTTTGGATCAACATTTTCTTAACACCATCGGGTTGTGTGAGGTAACCTAATATTAACCTGGCGCTGACTCGGTGTTTGGTGTTACACCTGCCTTGACATGAAAACTTGACAAATAGAACAAACCTTCGAAGACAAGTACGCGCATAGTCCTTTTCCTGTCTGTAATTTTGTTTTTTGGTTACATTCGTCAATTTAAATTCAATATTCCACTTGGAAATTATTTTTAGTCACCTAAATAATTTATTTCATCTAATTAAAATAATCCACAATGGTAAAAATGGTTTTATGTTCAGCCATCTCCCATTGAAATAACATATAAATGCAATGAAAAAATTAAAATTGGACAGAAAAAGTGCATATGCGTCTACTCATTTTAGAGATTCTTTTAGTTTAAGCAGAGAGTAAACACACTATATAAGTGATTACTATACCCCAACTGGATTACAGCGCACCCCAGTTGACTGGTACTCAATTACAGATTATTTTTGGGGTTAGTAACTGCAATAAATGCTGAATTCTTAGTTCATTGTTTGTCCCAAAAAAAAAGTATTTAAAAAGAAAACCTTTATTAGTTACCAAAAAAATATGTCTTTACCTAAAAAAACCTTGCCATATTTATGAATTTTTTAATCACCTCTTCTCTTGAGATGCGTGGGGTAATTTGAAAAATTGTACAAGTATATAAATGTAAAGTGCCTACAGTAACTCCAAAATTAATTATGAATCACCAAAAATTTTGAATCCCAACTAGGACAGCTGACAAACCAAAAATTCAAAGAATTTACAATTTTAAGTTGACTTATTGCCTATGAATATGAATAATTATGTTGTTAAACACCCATCTAAGGCTCGAATAAATAATAATATTGAAAACTTCGTCTAGTTAGAAAAAACAATTAAAAATTTGTTCTCTAATGGAAAGATAGAAAAAACAGTTGAGGTTCAAAATTAAATATAGTGGTTTAAAAATTTGGAGAAAAAGAATGAGATTATAAGAGAAATGTTATGCTTTGTGTGGTTAACTATAAGAATTTTTCTTTAGCCATCCATTGTGCCTGCTTCTTCTGACTCATTCCCTATGCAAGGGCACATCTCGTCTAAATGTATTTGAATTATTTCATTTATTTAATAGTATACAATTTGAAGCTATATTTGTGTAAATTGAATAATGTGAAAAATAAACTCTTAGTTCTTGATAAACTAATTACATTAATTTTATTGAAATGGTGAGTGTGGGGACAATACTCATATGGGGTAAAAGGGCTTGCACCCCTTCATGACAATTACCACCAAAAGGTTGGCTAATATTCATCTTTATGATGTTAAACAATTGCATAGATTACATTCGAACATAATTATTTGTAAGTACTTGTAAGTAACGTACAAGAACCAAACCATGACTAATCACACAATTACAGTGATGTCACAATTCAGTACACGAACAAGTCCGCCATTTCTTATCTCAACAAGAAATCACAAACCACCCTGATACACAGTTGTACATATTTACTACATATGTGTATGTGTGTGTGTAAATAAGCCCCTAGATAAACCATTTGAACTGGCTATAAAATTGCCAGTGTTTGCCCAGGTTTTGACTTACCCATATGTGTGTACATATGAAGTGGCAGAACACATGATTAATCTGTAAATTACCTTCCTGTGTGAATATTCATTCATGACAAGGTATTCCACTATGGAGACCCCAACATGATATTTTTGGCTATGACATGAGTGTCTGGAGGTGCAGTGAGCTTTTACAAAAATTGGTGCAGTGCACTGGCAAGATTCTTATTTGCTTGGCAAATGCAAATATTTTTTTGCATGACTAGGCACTGACAGTTGCTAAAATACAGTCTACTGAAGTGGGAATTTAAACCTCCCTACTGAATAAATATAGCCCAGAAGAAAAAAGACAGTAGACTGGAGGAAGAAGGTTAAATTCATCCACCAACCTCTCCAACTTCGAGTAGACAATCTGAAAAAATTTCAGAGTTGATAATGGGACCTCAACACCTTGAGCACATATGTCTGGGAGCTGCTATTAAAAAAGACAAATTAGTAGTTAAAACATTGAGGAGTGGTCAGACTATAAACCAAAGTTCCAATCTGAAAACACCTGACCTGCAAAAACAAGAGTTGGTGTTTTCACCAAATGAGGAAGTAAATTCAGAAGTAATTGTGGAAAAGTTCAGTCAGCAAAATTCTGAGATAACTCCTTCTACTATAGGAGTGGAGAACCCAAAACTAAATTCACCAATATATACATTAGTTGGAGGAAGCGAACAGCCACAGCTGACAGTCAAAGTCCTAGCGCAAATCTTGCAGCTTTGGCAAATTCAGCTGTGACAGAACCCTAGTTTCTATAAACAAAGGATTGAGATCCTAGAATTTCTACCCAATGAGATAGATTTGTGGTTGACTCTCCTCGATGGTAGATTCAAAATGGAGAACATACAATAGAACCAGCAATATCTACACATATGTGATTTACAACATTCCAGATATCATAGAATGCCCTTTTATAGAAGAGGATAAATATGTCTGGTTTGTACTAAAAATAAAATATATATTTGGTAATACGAAGAATCAGATAATTGATGACATCATGAGTGGTGTGAAGATTGGAGAAGATAAACCCTCAGTTTTCATGGCTAAGTTGTGGAAGAAGGGGGATACTATAGTAGCCCCTTCTATAATTGAAAACCAGTTCTGCAAACTGTGCAATGTCTGAAAGCAGTGGATCTACCACAATTAATACTTCAACAAATTTAGATTTTCTCGCTAAAAGTGCAGATAATGGATTAGAATACACATAGTCAAACTGCTCTATAAGTGCAGTATCTGCAGAGACTAGGGCAATTGCTCAGCTTTGAGCTAAAATAGCTCAGCTGAACACAGAAGTCTAGAAAAGGAATAAGAGACAAAATTCAAACAAACAAAATGGCAACTGGTGACAGTGCTCTAAGAGCAGAAACAGCACTGAAAATAGTAGACAATCTAAGTTCAAAGACAGTAAACCAAATAATTAAAAAGGGGTCAAAGTTCCACTCCCCCTAGAACATCTCCCAGTACCTAGTCTCAAGATTGGGATGAAAAGAGCTGTTTCTTTCATAACAGGTTTGGTTCAGAAGCTTCCAAATGCAACAACCATTGTAAATGGTGGGGCAAATCCTACAAAAAACAGGATCAGTCAAACTAGAATGAGGGGCCATGTATGTAGCTGAATACTCCTTGGAAAAATACTAATGCTGCCTGTTCTTAAAGGACAAGATAGAATAAGGTGGAGACCTGAGTATATATCCAGTTAATAAAAATCAAAAGTACAACCTTTGAAATACTACCTTTGTACTGTGAATGGTCAAAACCTTCCAGCTGACAGACTTGAGACTAGCAAATTGAACATTGGACTTCGAAAAGACATGATGTGGTCCTTCATGATTGAGGATGTACCAAACCCAATCCTGGTTGCAGATTTTCTTGCACATTTTGGCCTGATCATTGACCTCAAAAATGGTGAATTGATTGATAGTGAAACTAAACTTTGTGTGGGTGGCAAAAAGCTAGCTTACAAACTGAACACAAATATATTCAGCTGTAATAAAGTCAATGAACAACTACTACAGATTCTGTCTGAATATCTTTGAGTTACTTAACCATCAATTCACAGGCACCAGACATATAATCATGACAGTTTATTACATAGAGATAATAGGACTGCCTTACCATGCTAGAGCTAGAAGATTATTGCCTGATAAACTCAAAGCTCTTAGGAATACTGTGATTGCATCATCGGGGAAGGCTTATATCACCCCTTAAAAAGCTCATGGAATTCCCCTATCCACATGACTAAAAAATCAAATGGAGAGTGGTAAATTTTTGGTAACTACAGGGCCTTAAATGCTAAAACAGTTCCAGACCATTATCCAGTCCCTAATATTATGGACTTTAACACAAATATGAGGGTTAAAACAATGTTCACAAAAATTGACATCAGCTGGGTATTCCACAAAATTCCTATAGCTGAATAGGACATACTAAAGACAGTGGTTATAACTCCTTTTGGTCTATTTGAGTACCTTCGAAAGCTGTTTGGACTTCCCAGCTCTGTACAAACTTTCCAAAGATTCATAAATAGATTGTTTAGGGAATTGCCATTTGCATATGCATACTTGGATGATATTCACATTTGCTCAGAAGGCAGTGAGCAGTCGCATGAGAAGAATGTAAGAGCTGTAATACAGTATATACATATTACCGGCCTTACCATCAATGTAGGTAGAAGTTTATACAAACAAACTGAAATTGAATTTCTCAACTATAAAGTCTCAACTGAAGGCATTTCCTCCTGAAGATCAAAGTCAAGCCAATATTGAATTTCCCAAAATCCTCAAATGTCCCTGAATCCAGGTTTTTCTTAGTGATGGTGAATTTCTATAGATGTTGTATGAAGAATGCTGCAGGTGAACAAAGTAAGCTGTTTGCATTAATAAAAACAAATAAAAAGAAAGATAAAACTCGGCTTGATTGTAATGAAGAAGTTGAACTGGCCTTTGAGAAAATCAAAGCAATCTTGGCAAATGCAATGTTATTGGCTCATCCAGGTAAAAGTCTGCCATTATATGTTGGTACTGATGCCTCAGACTTCGCAATTGGTACAACACTGTACCAGATAGATAATGATAATAAGAAACTACTGCTAGTTTTCTTCTCCAGGAAGCTCTCAAAAACAGAAAAGAATTACGGCACATATGATTGGAATTGGCTGGAATTTTTGCAGTGCTGAAATATTTCAGGCATCAACTAGAGGGTACATGTTTGACTGTGTATGCAGTCCATAAACCCCAACTCACACTTTCATGCAAAAAGCAGAACCATCATTACTGAGAAGAGCATGACAATTAAACTATATTGGTCAATTGTCTAAGGACATCCAGTATATAAGAGGATAACTTGACACTACAGCTGATGTTCTAAGTATAATCGAAGCTATCTCATCCCCTGCTCAATTACCTTAAGCTAAAATAAATAAAGAACAGCTTAAGGATGAAGAATTGCAAGAGTTGTTATCAAACGATGATACTTCTCTCAAATTGAGGCAGAGGAAAATTACCTCTACTGATGGTTTATCAACATGTGACATCAATACAGGTAAAAACAAGCCATTTCTACCAAATAAATATCGCAAATAGGCATTCAACAGTGTGCGTAATCTGTCACACTCTGAACTAAAATGCAGTGCTAATCTATTATCTGTAAGGTTTGTTTGACTCCAAATAGAGTCATACTGCAAGAAATGGGCTCACAGTTGCCTAAACTATCAAGAGTCCAAAGTAGGAAGACATACTCAGTCACCTCTCAAATCCTTCAAACAGATATAGTGGTTTAAAACTGTACACATGGACTTTGTTGGCCCATTGCCACCATCTCAAGAACACAGATATCTGTTAACAATAATAGATAGGGGAACTTGATGGCCAGAAGCAATTCTTCTCCATGAGATGACAGCTTCAACTGTAGCTGCCAGGTTATACGATACTTGGATTGCAAGGTATGGTGTTCCAGAAATCATAATTATGAACCAAGGACGTCAGTTTGAGAACTCACTCTTTAATGATTTGTTTAAGAAGTTTGGTGTACAACACAATCACACAACATGTTACCATCCTCAAGCCAATGGCAAAATAGAGAGATGGCCCAGAGCACAAAGCCTATGGCTCATGATACTAAGAGATTGGTTGTGGTACTTCCCACCATCCTCTTAGGCTTCAATCTGCTTTACAAACAGATACAGGACACTCTCCAGTGCAATTAGTATTTAGTGAAGAGCTACACCCGCCAGGGGACTCCTTCATAGAATCCACAGAGGTTAGCCCAAAAATTGTGGTACAAAATCTAAGAAATGATGCCAATAACTTTCTTAAACAGGCAGCTTGTTATGGCCAGCCCGAGAATTATGTCTCAAAACATTTGGCTAATACATCGCATATATTTACTAGAGACAAAAAAATAAGGTCTGCGCTGGAAAAACCATACAACAGTCCTTACAAAGTAGTATCATGCAATGACAAAAACTTTGTGATACTAATAGAAGGCAAACAAGAACAATTTCAATTGACAAATTGAAGCCTGTCTTTTTGATAAATGATGACAAGAGAATAATGTAGAAGGAAAGAAAAGATTATACAGAAAATATTGAGACAGATTCATCCAAGAATATACAAACACAAAATGTAGATCTGAGTGATTAATGTGGAAGTAATGAAAATTATTCCCCATAAAGTAATATCAGATACAAAGTTCAAACCTGTTGAGAAAGGAGTGATGAACTTGGAATCTTGTGAGACAAAAGAAACTCAGAAGATGAGCAATCAAAAAATGCGTGCAATAAGACAACAACAGCTATAAATAAACCTACGTACAAAATGGAACAAAAACATCCCGTGTTTTTGTGGTCAAACAAAGATAACCAAAATGTCAGTATATACTGTGATATCACCGTCAAAAGGTGAACCTCTGTAATTTGAAGATCTTTTAATAGCTTCAGATTTCTTTCATGCTTAACTGTGCCTAAATCAATCAGAATGAATGAAAAGCCATTGGGAAATCAGAAGCCCAATGACTTCTCAAACATAATAAGGAAATGGCTCAAATCGAGGAGGAATTATTAATGGACATAGCACCTCCGATAAATATTGTAGCAGATGTCTCCCCTTCCACCTCTTGTTTCACCTTCAAAATTGCCTGAAAGGAGGACTCTGACTTTGGTAACCACAAAGCCTGAGCCCCTCAGCATACAATCAAAGAACAAGCAAAGTTGGTCTTCACCTTTGAGAGAGCTCCATCAATCCTCCCAACTTTGGGCTTCTCAAAATGGGGGCAATCAAACTCCCTTATGTTGAGGAAAACTCCACCTACTCCTCACTTCCACTATTACCCATATGCCCCCACCAAATATAGGCCACAATGGCAGAGGAGTGAAAATAGCCGAGCCAACTACAAAGCTAGGATGGACGCACGTAAGTGTAACAATAATATTGTGGTGGATATATCATTCAATTAAAATATTCAACACAAAATATAAGGTTGTGTATTATAAAAATATAGCACATGAAACTATACAAATTATAAATGTGTGCTTCCTGATTAAAGTACAAAATGAGATTGAAGTACAACCACCAAAACATTGTCTTTTATTAGGCCATAATTATGGGTGATTTGTGTTGAGGGGAAAGGAAGGAAATCATATTCAAGGAATAAGGATGAGATGAATTTGCAGTTATACATAATTTGTGAGAACAGTTTGGAGAGATCTATTGTCAAAAAACGTGTATTGAATGAATTGCTGATATAGGATATTTGAGTAGATGTAGCAGTATTTTGTAGACAGAAATATGTATACTAGGAATTTAGGAATGGTGAGAACATTGTTTGAAAGTGTTGAAATAAATGATGAGTGTTTGAGAATGTATTTTTTAGGAATAGGCAAATATTTTGTTGTATTTCTAATTTTATGTAATATGTTAATTAAGCATAAGTACATCATGATACATATATATTGTGACAGTAAGCAGTCATATGCATGCATTAGGGCTGCTGTAGGAAGTGCATTGGCCAAGTGGGAGGCTGACCAAAAATGGTGCTAAACTCGTAAAATCCCCCAGTTGTGTGCATTTTATAATTTTTGCGGTGCAAAAATTGAGGGGAGTAGCTGTGGGGACAATACTTGTATGAGGTAAAGGGGCTCACACCCTTGATGGCAGTTGTTGCTAAAAGGCTGGCTAATATTTGTATTTTTGATGTTAAACAATTGCTAAGATTACATTCAAATTTAATTACTTGTAAGTACTTGCAAGTAATGTACAAGAACCAAACCATGACTAATCAAACAATTATGGTGATTTCACAATTCAGTACATGAACTGGTCTTCCATTTCTTATCTCAGCACAAAATGACAAACCACCTTATACACGGATGTACATATTTAAAACACATGTGTGTATTTATGTGTGTAAATAAGCCCCTATATAAACCATCCAAACTGGCTCTAAAATCGCCAGTGTTTGCCCATGTTTTGGCTTATTTGTGTGTGTGTACCTATGAAGTGGCATCTGTTCATTACTTTCTTGTGTGAATATTTTTTCATCACAAGGGATTCCACAGTGAGTGTGCTTATTTCTTAACAAAATGTCAAATGCTACCACCACTCAATAATATTGGTCATATGATCTTAAACAATGTTTTGTTTTACTCTCTGAACTTTTCTCTCTTCTACACAGTATTTTTTCCCTTCCTATTTATCATATATCTTGAAAAACAGATTAATAGAAGATCAAGTTGTTTCACTTCACAAATAACTGTTAACTGATAAGAAATAACTTTTATCCCAAAAGAATGCGCTGTATTCAAATCTCTCTCTTCTATATACTGTACTTAAGGGGAAATACCTAATGCTAAGTGTGGGTGTGTGTATATGTAAGTACACGACACCACACAAACACCAATGCAGCTCGGTTGCGTGTATACGAAGTTGTATGTGTGTGGGGTGAGCCCAGTAAAGTTTAGCTGCACAGACAAAATGTACAGCCGTGAGCACCAAAAGATAGTTTGTGGGTTTTACCCCACTGGCCCGCTAGGTGGTAGACGAGTGTGTAATACACACTCGTTTGTCATCGACCACCCATCGCCACACCACTCTCCTCCTAGTAAGTTTCTGAGGAAACTTACGGTGACCTGTGACGCCAGTCAAGTGTGGCGCGGTGTTCACTACTATGCTCACGGATGTCGTTTACGTAGTAGGATCGCCAGGTCTCTTTTGTTTGGGCTTACCGAAGTTGGCTGGTAGAGTGGGATGGGAAGGACATGTACGGGGTGCTCAAGGCTGGGGAGTAGGACGCACTCGAGTTTGTGATCTCATGAGCAGTGTCTGGGGACAAGACGTGGGAATGCTCATAAGGGGCGGTGGGTAGGTTATTTGCGGCGCCATTAAAGGCGGGATAACCAGAGCCTGAGGGTAAACCGGTGCCAAGAGTTGTAATTGCGGGGGAATGGGAATTCTGGGTGGAGGCATCACAACTTGGGGAAGTGGCATCGGTGTTGTCGCTAGGGCGAGCAACAGGGCGTTATGTGCTGCAAGCACGGCAGCGGTAAATTGCTACCACGGCTAGAGTGTTTGATTCTGCGACACAGGGGGAACCACTGGTTGCAGTACAGGGGGCTGTACCACAGATGGGGTAGACTCCTGTGTGGAAGCCTGAGGTGGAGTGGGAGTTTGGGTCTGGGATTTGCCGCGTCTCTCATCTCGTTTAAGCTCCATATAGGAGAGACTGCAAGCGCGAGCTTCACGCCGGGCGCGGCCACCTGCCTTATGGTTTAAACGGGGACGCTTCTCCAGTTTGCCATCAGCCGGGGGACTCTTAGCACGAGAGGTGGATGGCTGAGGCTCGGGGACATTTTCCGGCGAAGGTGTTGCCGTTAAGTCAATAACGGATGGGTTATCAACAGCAGCACTTTCTGTCGGTTCAACCTTTTCACGTACTGGTGAGAGTACGTGTTGAGGGACCGACATGGTGGTTGGGGGGAGATGGATGGTTGGGGCTGGAGTTAGGTCGACATCCATCGTCGTCTCTTCCTGGGCAGTCGGTGCGATTGAAGGGCGAAGTAGAGGCGACTTGCCTTTTGGGATCGAAAATGCCTTTTGCGTGGCTACTGGTGCCTCTGCGACTTTGGAAGTCGACGGTTGGGGGACCTCTTTGTTGCTGCAGATGGACGAGTACCGCTGGTATGCAACATGGCAGTTGCTTTCACTCGGCACTTCCAAAGAGGAAGCGGTTCAATCTGCTTAGCCGTATTGAGTGGCAGGAATTCCCCAGAGGGGAGGCCTGCCGAGGAAGACTGTTGAGGACTAGGCAAAGGTCCCTTAGATTGAACGTGCTGTACGACTTCAGCAAATGTGCGGGTGTCAATCCGCGCATTGCTTAATTGTACAGCGGCCCAAGCATGAGGCGGAGTCTCCAACAAGTATGCGGTCTTCCTGGGGAGTGGGACAAAAACTTGAGAACGAGAGCTACTGACAAGGCCGCACTGTACAAACTCAGAGCCCCGAGCCGCCACTCCATGAGCAGGCTGGTACTGTTGAAGGGGCGCACCTCAACCCCTGGCAGCAGACTCCACCCTCTGCCTCAGTGTCGATCGCCATTGTGGTACTTGCGAAGGAGTACAGCTTGCACCCTCTTGTGCAGGTCCAACAGAGGAAGGCGTCACGGATGACGCCGATACTTGATCGGACGTAGAGGATACAGGCGATGTCTGCTTCACTGGTGGAGCGGTGGCAGTAGCCGTGGAGGAAGGAGACGGGACAACATCAGCAGGTGACTATGGGGGAGAGAAAGAGGGAGAGGGGGAGTGATGGTTGTCTACACAAGGAGACGACGGTGCATCGCCATTACAACCCTCTATTGGTGGAGGTGTAGCCCTTAAAAGGGCTGTTTCTTCATCTTCCAAAATCTCGGACATGCAAGGGGAAAGACGCTCCTGGGACATTTCACCAGTCTATTACGCTACGTGAAATATAGTTAAAAGCGCCTGATGAACAGAATTTGATGAAGAGTATATAACTGCTGGACGCGTCAAGAGAAGAGTGAGTTTCTAAAACACGAATTTTACTCGTTTTCTTGACCGTAACCGTCGTTTATTTTTGTCTCGTAAACACGAACGAAGGTGCGGTTGCGTCAGCTGTTGTTGCACATTAATATTACGAGTTTGTTTTGTAGGTGGGGCTGGTTCATCTTCCGAGGAGGAAGACGCGTCGTACTTACGTGACTAGGTGGCGCCACGAAACAATTTTTGTAATACGTCATCGTCTACAACGCTTGACTTGTCGTCAGTTGCGTGAGCCAACTCGGACGAGTACTGGAGGGGAAGGGAAATCGCAATTGGTTCGTCGTCGAGCGTAGCGTCAGCTGTTTGACTAGGAGACTGGCCAATGGGGTGCAATTGTGTATTTTCCTTCGATAACGCTTTGGGATGCGATTCTTGATTTTGATCGTGTGTAATTACAATCGGGGAAGAATCGAGCGTGTTGTCTGTGTGTGAAGACAACGTCGAAGGTTGGGGTGAGGCATTCGGGGGTGAGTTGTCGTTTTTAAGTAAAACGACCTCAGATGACATGTCAACTGTCGGTCCCAAAGGATCATCGACAGAAGTTGAGTCATCTGGGTCGGCTTCTATATCTGTGTAGACATAGGCTGACTTTATGCGATTGATTCATACGCGTGTGTGTTGTCCTTGTATGTCGATCTCGAACCATTTATCCGTACGGTTAAGGACTTTGTATGGGCCGGCGTATGGTGGGTCGAGTGCCTTACAAGGTGTATCAACGCGTAGCCATACACTTTGAGCTGATTTCAGATCAGCTGGGACGTATGAGGGAGAGTCGCCCTGGTTGTGGGTGATTTGGGTGAACGCATTCGCACTTTCACAAATGCGTTGTGGAAGGTTGGTGCCATCGATGGGCGTGACGACACTTGGTGGTCTATCTTCGAAGAAGTCAGCCAGAAGACGGAGCTCTTCACCATAAAGGAGTTGGGCTGGAGATACACCGAGGTCGAAGTGTTGTTGGCAAAGTGCTATTTCATTGTAGGGCACATCATAGGGAGAGGTAATGGCGGAGATTGATATACGCGACAAACAATCAGCGGCTATGTTGTCCTCTCCTTTGATGTAGCGGATATCCGTCATGAACTGCGAGATATACTCAAGTTGATTTTGCTGGTGTGGTGAAGCTTTCTCGCACGCCTGAAACAGGGCAGTCGTGAGGGGCTTGTGGTCCGTATAGACGGAGAAAACACGCCCTTTGACCAGGTTATGGAAGTGCTTCACCGCTGCAAAAACAGCGAGTAATTTGCAGTCGTATGTTGGATATCGGCATTCGGTGTCTGATAATTTGTGGGAGAAGAATGCCAAAGGCTCTAGCGATCCGGCACCATGTTGATAGAGGGTAGCCCCTATCGCATGATTAGACACGTCGGTTGCCAAGACAAGTTGTTTGGACTCGTCGGGATGTGCCAAAAGAGCATCATTTGCTAACGCCTGCTTTAGGTCGTGGAAGGCAGTTTTGGCAGTGTCAGTCCAAATTATTGGGGTTTTGTCACGTTTTTTATTGGAGTGGATAAGCGCAAAGAGTTTACTCTGAATGTGAGCGCAATGTTTAATTGTACACCGGTAGAAATTCACCATTCCAAGAAAGTGCCTAAGGTCATGAACGGTTTTGGGAAGTGGGAAATCGAGTACAGCTTGGACACATTTGGGAGTGGGTTTGATACCTGCGATGTTGACTCGATGGCCAAGAAAGGTGAGCTCTTCACGTTCCTGTTTGGACTTGTTACAGTTGACAGTGAGGCCAGCATTGTAAATACGCTGAATGACCTCGGTAACACGTTCTTCGAGCTTATCGGGGTTGGAGGTGGTAATGAGGATGTCATCAATGTACACGTAAGAGTAGTCGATGTCTCACAACAATCCATCAATGTACTGTTGGAAGGTTTGGGCGGCGTTTTGAAGTCCGAAGGGCATATAGGGAAATTTGTAGAGACCGAAGGGGGTTATTACAGCTGTTTTGGGGATGTGTTCTTCGGTCATTGGGACTTGGTTAAACGCCCGCACGAGATCTAATTTGGTGAAAAGATTTGGCACCAGCTAGTCTGGCGTGGAAATCCATAATATTTGGGACAGGGTATTTGTCGGGGATAATTCGTGCGTTGAGTGCTCTGTAGTCACCAAGCATGCGCCATGTTTTGTCGGGCTTTATGTGCATATGCAAGGAGGATGACCAGGCACTTTTGGAGGGTCGGCAGTCACCACGTTCGAGCATGGTTTGGAAGGAAAGGTGGGCTGCCTTTAACTTCTCGGGATGTAGACAACAGGCACGGCAAAACACCGGTTGACCTACAGTTTCCATGTTGTGGGTGACTTCGGTAGGGGAAATCCTCGGGCGTAAACCTTCTTTACCAGTTACGCTGGGAAATGTATCGGGGATTTTTTGGAATCGACTATTTGAGTGGGCGATGGTTAGACAAATCTCCGGGGGATAGTCGATAGGGCGAGGTTTACCTACTACGGCTAGTCCAGTGGTCTTATCAAGGAGGTGCCCTTCACTGACATCGGGAAGCAGTTGGTAATGGCTGAGGAAGTCTGCTCCGATGATGGGATCAGCGATATCGGCAATGATAAAGGCCCACTTAAATTTGCGTCGAAGGCCGAAATCTACCTGCATCAGCTTAACTCCGTAAGTACTAATTGGAGTTTGGTTTGCAGCGTAGATTTGGAGCTTAGCGTTGCATTTCCAGTCTTCAGTGGTTTGAAGTATAGCCGATATCTCCGTGCCATGACCAGGAAGTGATGCTTGCTAAGCAGATCTTCCACCAATAGACGGACTGAGTTGAAAACGAGTGGGAGTGCCATCTTGACTGACCCGTTTACTCATTTCCCAAACAAGTAGGGGATTTGGAATCATGGCAATCGCGATTTTGGGGTTTGTCCCACCACGAACATGGGGGGTCAGAGCAGTTACGCAATTTCCTCCCAAACTGTTGGTGATACCAACAGTAGCCATTGCGTGAAAGGAAGGGAGAGCGGGTATTTACAGGTCTCTTACCATCGATGACTCGTAGCGTCGTCCGTGGTTTCGAACAACCGGAGCTAGAGTCACGTGAGCGCGATCTATCTATGGACCTGGCATTGCGTGAGCGCAAACGCCTATGTTCGGGTAATGTGGTGGGGTCTTTTGGGGGGTCAACAGAACTCACCTGTTTCCAAGAGCTGTTGAAGCAGCTGGCTAATGGTAGCTAACTCCGAGGAATTAGCCGTTGGTTCTGTCGACTGGGATGCCGCGGGAGTTGCTATAGCGGAGATGGTGCTGGTCAAAGGGGATGTCAATGGGAAGGTTTGTTCAAGAGCTATTGCCTTGTCAGCTTTGAGCGCTGCCTGTTGAGAGTTTGCGGGCTTAGTCATGGCCAATGTCTGGCGGATATTGACCGGGAGGGATTGGAAGAGAAAGTTGCTGAGGACATCGTCATTGACTCTTCCTTCGTTTAGCGTGACAAGGCGGCGATGGTACGCCAAATTTCTCTCGGAAGGTTGACAATGGGTATTCTCCAGCAGAGTTCTTATTCGGGTGTAGGAGGAAAGGGAAAATTCCTGATGGATTTGGTTGCGGAGGTTTGACCAAGTGTGCAGCGAGTTGTCAGAACTGTAAAGTAGTTCCGACACAGCATTGGCTACCTGGGTTGGCAAGTGGCCGGAGATTGCCAGGTAGAGCTGAGCCGCTGGTGTGAGCGAGATTCTCAATCTGCTGCAGCCAGAGACGCACATTCTTGGCATTGATAGGTGGAAGGCCTGTGAGTAACCGGGGTGGATGGGCTTGTAAAGGAGGCAAGGTGGTACAGCCAAAAGTGGCGGAATTTGCTTCCTGCTGGTGCAATTGCCGATCGAGGATAGGGGATAACCTCAGCGCTGAGCTGTCAACTGGCTGGTGCTGTTTGACCGGAAGCTCCTCACCCGGGAGGTAACTGTCGAGGAATGGGCCGAAGTTTACAAGCGTGGAGGACTGCGGGATTGCCGAGTTTGTTGGTACATTCGACGAACGCATAGTGGTATGCGGCGTTGAGTGGACAGCAGTTGTGGGGTTGGGCTGATTCTCCACCCTCCTGGGAGGATTTCTGACTGTGGCCTTCGCAGGCATCAGTGGAAGAACCAGGTCATCGAGGGACTACAGGGTTAGTTTGGAGGCCATGGTGCTAATTGAAAAAAGAGGCTAGGTTTTCACTTTCCTCGTTGGCAGCTGATTGCCGACTGTTTGTTTCTCTTTGGGATGGCTGGTTGGTACTTGCATACCGACGTCGAGCCTGGGAAGAGGAGAGGGAAAAATGAAAAAATAGGGAGATGGAGAGGGAGGGAGAAGGAGAACCTTCTCCATCGGCAGTCGAATGCCGACTGATTTTTATGGATGTTGGTCGGTACTTAAGTACCGACGAGCAACGAGGGAAAGGGGTAGGAGTAGGAGAACCTTCTCCGTTGGCTGACGAGAGCCGACTGAGTTACTTCTTCGGTTGTTGGCGGGTATGCCAATGTTTGAAGAAGTGGCATGGTTTTGGGAAATCAGCTGATGAAAGCCGATTGGTTGTTGTTTCCAAGCTAGTTGGAAGCGGTGTGGAAGGAAGTGATGGTTCCTTCCCCTGTTGACGGTGAAACATTAACAACAAAAATATAATACTTACGTCGGAGGTCACCACTTGTGGGTGTGTGTTTATGTAAGTACATGACACCACACAAACACCAATGCAGGTCGGTTGCGTGTATACAAAGTTGTATGTGTGCGGGCCGAGCCCAGTAAACAAGTTTAGCTGCACAGACAAAATGTACAGCCATGAGCACCAAAAGATAGTTTGTGGGTTTTACCCCACTGACCCGCTAGGTGGTCGACAAGTGTGTAATACACACTCGTTCGTCATTGACCACCTGTCGCCACACTAAGTGTACATAATTAAAAGCAAACAGCATCGAAAACTTCAAACCAGTAAAAACAAATGTAATTGCCTCTAACTCCCTATTAAAATTTTGTTTATCATTAGCAGGGATTGAAAAATAGAAGCGGAAACCAAATTTTTTAGAAATGGAAACCATATTTTTTTATACTGGAAACCAAAAGAAACAGAAACAACAGAATTTGGAAACCAAAATGAAAACAATTAACCAATCAGTATCAAACTTTCAAGACCTATAATGAAAACATAATGGAAACCAAATGATGAATCATTTCTGTTTCCATTTCTCACTTGATTAATTTTTGATCTGGAAGAAAAAGTTTAAAAAAAAAATCAATATGTTTTGGCAAATATAGAAAAGTATCGATGTTTTTAGGAAAATAGAAAAATATTGATATATAATAGCTTTGTTTGATAGAATTACACTAACTTACACCAACTTACACCAGTGGGGCTATTCTATAAATGTAAGAATATTATATGTGACTTTGTATGAAATTTTAGCCAAATATTAGTGGAATAGCCTCTCTGGTGTAGGTTGATGTAAGTTGGTGTGGTTCTATCAATTAGGGGTATTGATACCTGGACAGGATTTGGAAAAATTTTAGACAAAGGAAAAATTTTTTTTGATGGAAAGGGAAATGGAACCTGTAATGGAAACAGAACCTGAAACAGAAACAGTGTGAAAAATTTTATTAAAATTAGGAAACATAATGGAAACAAAAACCAAAATAATGAAAATGGAAACAAACAATAACTAACTTCATGGTAAATTTCAGAGGCTCAACTGATGGAAACAATGAAAAATGGTAGCATTTCTCAATCCCTGCTGTTTAGCAGTAAATTCGTTGTGAGTATCAAACAGTAAAAACAAAATATTTTGTTTTTCCTTTTTGTTATCGAATATGAAGACAAGTACGGTACCGTCTTTCGGAGCAAGACTATTTTTCAAATTTTTATCCCAATTGTTCGAGTTGAAATTGCCAAAATTTTATTTGCTGTGATAGCAAGTGGTGTTTAAAAATTACGCATTTTAGAACCATTCAAGCCCCAAAAATGAAACATAAGAGGATGTAATAGACGAACCATAAGGGTGATTTGTACCAAAAACATAAGGGTTTGTCCTTGTGTGGATCCAAAGAAGTGTACCAAAATTTCAAGACTATCGGATAAAACTTGCGACCTGTATCGAGTTCCAACAGAAATATGTATGTACATACATATTTATGTATGCCTATGTGTATGTGTGTGTATGTACATTCATATGAATTTCAGCTAATAATACCAAAATTTTTCTGAAGTCATGAGACGAAAAACGAACCTATCTTCACCTCTGGGTCTGAATCCAAGATTCGTTTTAACTTGTAGATTTTCTTGGGAAACCTACATGAAAGTGACTCCCAGAAAACTGTTATTGGAGACAATGAGGCAGTCCAGTGCGGTGTAGAAAGGAACGATGGGAAACATGAACTGATATTAGAATAGTCCAAAGTAGCAGTCTACTGATCCAGTAAAAATTCCTAAGCTAAAGCAGATATGAAGAAATGGGAGAGGCAAGCACGAGCTGTAAAAGAGAAGCAACTTCAATGCAAATAATTTGCTAAATCATGAAAGGTAGTGAGGATTGTTAATTTTCTGTAAAAAAATTAGCTGATTTGATGACGAGCAAATCGGTATCTAAGTACGCTATAAGTTAAAAAACAATAAATCAAAAACTCGCTGAATATTATGGACGCATCTATCCGAAAAAAAAAATTCCCTGTCTCGTAGTATGTTTCTGGAATCGTGATGCGTTATCAGTAATAGTTGGTACAAACCAAAAATGAGGACTGACGGAGAAGAAGAAATCTGTATTATGATCAAATCGGGTGAAGTTGTAAGGAAATGTCAAAAGTAGTGAGTTTTCAAACACATCGCGTTCTAGTGGTTACGGATTCGATGAAGTGAATGACCTCATTGCAAAACCTCTGAAGTTGTTTCTAGGAAACATGACCCTTAAATAAATGAAATTTCGGAACCAGGAAACTCTGAAAAAGAAGTGTGCAGTAGGTACTTTCTTATCATTTAATTTTACTCGTCAAGCTAAGATTGTTCTCATCACCAGTATTGTTGGACATTGGTTCAGCTACATTCATCAGAGCATCGGCTCGAAAAACTGTCATCAGCTTATTATCTAACATAGGATTATGTTCCAATGAGATTACCAATCTCCTACATTTTGTGGACGTTGATGATGTGGATGATGAATAATTGTATGACAGAAGTATAGGAGAGTATGATGGATGATTGGAGTGATAATATTAATTATGAATGAATCTTAATGACGTGTGAACTCGATTGAATTTCTTAAGTCGCCATAGAGTGCATAATATTTTGATTTTGTTTTAGAATATTTGTTTCTGTTTTATTTATTTATTCTAATGAAACCTATCATATTCCGATAAGGAGTGATTCAATCGACCTGAAAATTGTTTCATTCCATTTTGCTTGAAAAAATGCATAGAAAAGAACAATTCACTTGACTGTTAAATGAAGCTTGAATTTTACAAGTTTCCCTCCTCTACTCCCCCCAAAAAACAATGTTCCACCCTTTCAAATTTTGAGAACTCGTTAAATCTTTAATTCCACTGCCAAGATCGAGTTATAAATGAAGTTTCATGAATCATTCAATGTAGTCATTATCGAACCCTATTTTACCCGTACTAAATCGTTGATCTGATAAGTGATTGGTAACTGATAATGGCTTCTTTATTGAATTGAGTAATGAATTTTGGTATTGATGTCCGACGATGAAATACCTATGGTTCGTTAGTGTTCGGTTGTTATCGGTTACTCATTTATGGGTCAGTTTTTTTTGTTTTTTTTTATGTAGGTAGGCTACTTACCTACCTTTTCTTTCAATATTTTTATTTATTTATTTATTCATTTATTTATTCAGATATTATTTTTTAAGTGCTGCCATAAGTTTTTTATTCACTACAGACGAGCTTTGCTCGGTGAACCAGGTACTACATAGTGCAGGATGTAGGATATAAGGTTTGGCCATTTTCTTCATTATCTTGTGTACTTACTTCCTGATGAATGACGAATACTAAAGTAGAATGAAGTATTTTTGTGCATATTGGGTCAGCATTATTTTTTTCAAATTTAGTACTTGGGTATATATCCACGGCCGTTGAGTAAAATTTCATTACTGTAAATTTTATTTACTTATATTTTTATCCTCGTTCTTTCAGGATATCAACCTAAAAAATTAGCGTTTTCATGACGAACGTTAATTTTTATGCCAGTAATTCCTCAAACGATGCAGTCGTTGCATATTCTGAAAAGAGCTTCGCTTTTCTTAGGTGCAAACGCGGCTACGTATGAATTCGGAATTTACGGAGTTTCGTCTTTTCATCTACAAAACTTGTTCTCAGTTCGTTAATTAATGTGTAACTGTTTTGTTTTTGTTTTTTGTTTTTGTTTTTTACATTTGGGTGTACTTTTTGTATTAAAAATACGTATTGTTTTGTTTTTTCATTGTACCAATTCGTATTTTTGAAGTCGTACTTCATCCGTTTTATTTTAAATTTTGTATACGTATATACATACTAATAATTATATCTACATACAAATTTGTCGTTTGTATACGAATACAAAAATATACACTACGCAGTTGTTCTTTTTCGTCCCCCTTTTTTGTTTTTATTTTTTGGCTTCGTTCGTGTGAAAAATGAATTGAAAATAATAATTTCAATCGCCTTTGCTTTCGATGACTTCTGTATATTACGTTCAAGTGCGAATTTATCGAACGTAAATAACTTTTAAAGTGAACATAATAATGCGGTTAATCAATACGACGTTATTTTTTGGTGGAATATTTTCCAAAAGAAATTTTAATTAGCATGTAGTATATTTTTTTCCCATGCGTTTTGGTTAAGGAAGGTTAAATTATTGGAGTTTTGGGGGAAATCGATTTTGACGCCTTCATTTATACTTCGAGAATGAAGGGTGGTTTGTGCCATAACCGGTGGTGAAACGTGAAGTGCTCACATGCACGCCAATTGTCGTACCCCTTTAATTTAGCTACACGATTTAATTGTAAATATTCTAATATTCTTATACGGCTTCCTTCGAATGCTGCGAACTCATTGTATATTGTAAGGACTCATTTCATTAAAGATTCGTCCTGAAAGGAATAAGATATGTGGTCGAATCGATACTCTTTGCCGTTAAATTTAGAGTGGGTTATTCTTGCGACGAAGGTTTTACTGTTCAATGTTGAATGATTATAGGCTATTGCGGGGGCTGGGTTGATACATACAATTGATTTTGTTTTTATACTTTGGACTATCCGATGCTTGACTTTTCACATTATTGTACGGAATTTCATACACTTATATTTCAGATGAGGTCTTACTTTTATTCGAATGTCTGCCGTATATCTACCTGCGGTTGTTTTGATCGTAGCTAATTGAATGGCCGGTTGTCGAAACTATTTTAGTCGTGATTTTTACACATTTTTGAGAGACGCTGGTTGCAAACGATAATCCGTGGAAGATAAAGACGAGCACCCATTTAACATAATGCAACTCTTTCCCGTCAATACTTTATCTTTTTTTCACCTCGGCAAATGTGCTCAAAAGAACTTGACTTTGGCATTATAGTTCGAAAAATTTTATCTTGTTTCGAAGTTTTTACTGGCTAAAAGTAATGATGGATTAAGCTGAAACTGAAAACTGTCCTTCAATCGTAGGTACATAATATTTAAAACACGATCAAAATCTTTTAAACCTGAATAAGAAAACTTCCAAAAGCTTCTTATACTTAAAAAGTTTACACCTTATTTTTTTCAAATTCAAAGACATTAGGTAGTTGTTTTTAAGGGTTTGTTAACGAAATGTTTGAGGAGACAACCCTTCTATGCAATCGCTGGGTAGGGGTACACACCTATTCAAAAACTTGGAAAATTTTTTGGGAATGTGTTATACATCCTGCTGTAAAGGTACCTACTTACTTCTCTAAAACTACGATGACCAGTATAAATGACGATAGAGTTTTTCTACGATGACCAACACCAATATTTGTGACGATGATTCGTCACACTCCTAACTGACGAGTGTTTCTGTAGAGCTGCTGCTTCATTTTTTGCCAATTTTGTCTACTTTGCCGAAAATAATGTTGACGATGCAATATTCCAGGATGACCAAATTTTGGCAGAAGGATGCAAATCGACTGATTTGCCCTCGATAAGTTTGTAAGACCAAATTTACTGAGACTACGACGAGTCATCTCCCACAAACAGGGTGATTACCAACGAATTTACAGCCCTCCGGAATAAATAAGTAGTAATCGACGTAAGCCTTTGATTCAATAGACGCGAAAAAATACAACAATTTAAGTTGGAATACGGACTGGCAGTTTCAATGACCACTTTGATTAAAAATTTTCAAAGAGTTTTGATCAGTTTTGTATTATGGCACTGATGGATACCGCTTGCCATCCTAATAACAAAATATTCTAAAATTTCCCAGCGCCTGCCGATGCTTTGTAAACTTGGTAAAACAAAATTCCGAGTGACCTTATCCATGTATAATAATAAATTACGATATGTCTTGGTTAGACTGCTACCTTTAGTGGGGATATCCCTACGAGTCCTGCGCGTCTGACATGCGCAAAGGATACTTGTCTTTCAAAGAAAATGTAGACAGATAAGTGACCAGGCTGAGCGCTGAGGTGGTTGCCAGAATCGGTTGTCGCACCGTAAGAGTGAGAGGTTTGTGTCGACAGTTATTTTCATATCTCCGGATGTTAAACAGTAACTATAAATATACTATAGATACGCAGCTAGTGGCAAGCTGCCATTACTTGGGAGCAAAGACATCGGGAGAACTTTGAGGAAACAGATCTTTTTGAAAAAAATCTGCTTCAATAAAAATACAGCAGAAATTAAAATTTGGCAAATTTTAATTCCTTCGAAAGAAAACAGACCAACTAATAGGCCTGTTCTCTTGTCTGCTGGAATTGTTCCCACAAACATTTCAAGTCAAACCCTTGAAAAGAGTTTGACTTGCGGATGCAAACAGCTCAAAATTTTAAGCAATCTTGATTAACCACAGTCGAAAATTAAAATAATTTTAAACGTCACGTAATTGCAGCTTGCAATCACATTACAGGCATCTCAAAAAATTTTTTATATACAGATTCTAATACAGAAGTTGTAAAGAGTGTTGAGGCCTTCACTCTTAATCCCCAACAACAGGAAAAAACCTGTGCAGACAAGTATATTTTCATCATATAATTACTCAGTTGATAACTGGCAAATTTGTCAATTGTCGAGAATAGTGGATTCCTTTATAAAAGGAATTGAAAGTCTTTGTAGTAAAAATCTTGAAGTAATACACTTGATTCACATGTTCATACAACCAGCATGCTACAAGCAGCTAAATATTCCATGGTAAAGAATTTTTAGCCACCCCCAGTATATTACATAATGGACACCAGATGGTTTTCCAAGACATAATAGACAAACCATTTCCAGCACATCTAGGTCAAAAATCACTACCTGCTAGCATTGAAAGATGGCTGATTGACTTCTCCAATGTAAAAACTGTAGAAAACCAATCGGCCAACTCTCAAAACAAATATCAAGGCCGATATCTGTTTTGTAGAAAAAAGTGAAAAAAAGAGAAAGATATCTCCTCTTTCATTCACATTCCACACAAAAATAGAAAGAGCTGCAAGTCAACAGAAATGGAAACATTTTTGTCATAAAAACATCGGCAATAAAAGGTTCGTCCAAAACAAAAGAGTCAAACCAACTTTTTTGTCTGTATCACATACCATTGACGATAAGAAATTATCAAGGACAATAATGCGCATCCCTTATGAACACAAAAAACTACGTCAACTCACACGCACACTTAAAAAATAGACTGGCTGCAGCTCCTAGTAGAGATGCAGAGCAATCATTCGAATGTTTGTCATCAGACAGAATGTCCTACTCCGCAGATTTTGAATTAATATTGTGTGCAGTTTCAATTGTTTCACTATCTTTTATATTATTAATTGTTCTTACGTTGATAAAAGGTGCTGCAAAAATACTTCTTAACAATTTTTCTAAAAAACTGTCCTGAAATTCGTGTCAATCTCACAATTTTTTGTTTATTAAAACACAGCCAATTTGACATGTTAAAAATTATTTTAAAAAGATCGTCACACGCAAGAATATTGTTGTTTTTGCAACTACGATGTCCTCAACATCGCCAGTGAAACAAAAAGGGATCTATTGGTCATTAATTATTTAGATAATAAAAAGATCTAAATAAAACTGAAAAATGTCCAGTAATGACAGCTCGTCAAATGTGCCCAGTTTGCCACCCCACCCCCTCTGAATGAACCATCTCCAGGGCTAAACATCACCAGACAACCAATTGTGGAACTGGGAATGTCAATGGCCTCATTGATGGGACCTCCATTGGGAATTGTGGCTCATCCAGTACCACTATCACCACCACCAACCAATCTGTGCAACATGGCAGCAGCAGCAAACCAGCTTTCACAGCCAACTGGAAAGTTGCTGCCACAGGTGGAGAAAAGCCTACTGGCAAAAATAGCAGGCAGCTTCCATAAAGAAGGTGTGGAATACAGCATTAGTGGTATGAGTGGCATCGACAAATACAAACTCAGATTAGAAGTATTTGACAAGACTGTCCATATGGCTGACGCATGTTTGCTTGAGTTAGATGCGTTATTGGTCATGCCAGAGCTCACTTGAGTGCAAGCACAAAAGGAGCTACTAGGCATCAAGAACGGAATCAACAAGCTCTGTAACCTACCTTTAGGGGCAGTAAAATGATCTCTTCTCCTGGCAAGAGTTCACATAAGGAAATTCTGTGTCAAGCAGACAGAGATTGAAGCCAGATTCTCTCTGGCAGAGACCTCTCTTCAGAAAATCATCATTTTCCAGGCTCCTCCTGCCTCTCTTGCTGACCAAACATCCTGTGCTAATCCACAAGATTTGCAAGGTTAACAGGAGGCGTGTCTTTGTGAAGAACAAAGGTGTACTGAGGAGCAGAAGTGGGAAGATGAGCTCTGGGAGATGGTGGATAAGGCTGTGTACAACCACCTGAGCAATGAAAAATACTAAGTGGAGCTAGAAGAAATTGAATGGACAAAGGAGGACCTTGTTCAGTGAGTGCAGAACCAGTAAGGTCTGACTTTTGAACTATTCAAAACTTGATACGTCGTGCCCACATTGAAAAGAGGTAATTTAACACCAATTTTAATTAATAATGAAAAAAGAGATTGCCCTGATGATTTTCATCATATGGAAAAAGAATTAAAATATAAATGAACATGTGTTGACTTTTCCAATCCTAACCTGGTAAACATCTCAAACTTCCCTCCCAATTTGAGACAATATCAACCTCATTTGTCTCCTATAACAGTGAATTTGGACAATCCAAACTCACAATATTCAGCAACTGCTCTAGTACCCAAACCTATAGGTACTAATAACCAAATTGAATTTGATAAACATTCAAAAATCATAGATCTAATTCCCCATTGTTGGGAATTAGATCTAAATGAAAGCCTAGAACAACCTCTAGTGAACTTGATATCACCCAAATTCTATTTAGAAAAATAGGATGGTGCCACTTTAACTTATCTATGTTTCATTAAAAGTTTCAAAATTTATGTGCATCTTTGCACAGACATTGCAATACCATAAAAAATAAACATATTGCAAAATGCAATGCCCAAAGAATTTTTTCAAAAGTTTTGTCATTTTGGACCTCATGATGTTGGCTATACACAAAGACTCCAATTTTTGTACCATAGATTTGGGGATTAAAGTAAAATGAGAGCAGAAATCTGATACAATATAACTGAATTTCCAATCTCCACTTATACTATTTCATCTATTCATGGAGGAATGGGTGGAATTGCTGTCTTAATTGATCGTTATTGGCTGGTATCTATGGTAATTAACAAAGAGCAGTTGTTCATTGTCACAGTGAAGAAATTCTAATCTAGGGCCTACATCAACAACCTTAAAAACAGTGAAAGATATGTCTCTTACTTATTTTTGAAACAGACATTCAATGAATCAAAATTCTCAGAAATATAATAATTAAAACAGAAAAGGACAATCTAATGGCAATCCAAAATTTTTGGCCACACCAAAAAGCTGACAATGATCAATATGAAGAACTAAGAAAGGATAAATCCAATCCTAGAAAAATCAAGAAACAAATAAAAAACAAAAAGCTAACAAAAAACACACAAGTACTTTATATGTTTCAGAATGTAAAATCCAGAATCAGGAAGTGCACATTGCTCAGGACACTCCTTGGAGTATCCTGAACATGCCCAACACTCCTGATAGGGCATGCTTGTTTTCCTCAAACAAGCACCCTTCATTCCTGTGCTTCAATCTGTGGTACAACAATCTACAAAAGGGCAAGAGGGAATACATGATGCGCATGCTCTATGAGGCATGTGGTTGCTTCCTTGCACCAACGACATGCCCACAGAAAATAATCGCACACTGCAAGTGGTTTACTTGTATGTCAACAAATCATCGCGCAAACCTCGGTCCAAATGCGCCATATCCCATGTTGCTGGATCATATGGATATGTGGTACACAACTCTGTGAGAGTGGAAGAAGCAATTTGGCAAGCAGTACGATAAGTTCCACAAGCAAAAGCTGTCATTAAGCTTAATGCAGAACAGGGAGTGCCTGCCAGTCAGTAAGACACTCCTGAATATCACTTATCAACCATTCAAATCCTGCTCCCACTCCTAGGCAGTTTTGATCAGCTATTTATCATGCAATGCATGATAAGCTAACTGGAAACAAATCTGGGACTTGGAACCTGCTCCAGATTCCAAGCCCCAAGAATAAAACAATTATTGTTTTGTATTAAAACAAATAATAAAAAACTTTTTCAGTTTTTGTGAAAAGTTTTCTTTGTACGCATATATGTAAATATGGTCGATATAATTTTTTATTGTTTTTATATTTTTAATAAAGAAAAAGTTGTATTTGAGTGTATGTACTCAATTGTTTCCATGCAGATCATTAGGGACTGATTACCCATATTAGAAGACCGGTGATGGACACAACCTCCAGTATTGTGAGGATACCCTTACAAGTCCTGCATGCCTGGCATGAACAAAGGACACTCATCTGTCGAAGAAATGTAGACAGACAAGTGACCGACCTGAGGCAGTTGCCAGAATCCACTGTCACACAGTGAGAGTGAGAGGTGTACGTCAACAGTTATTTTCATGTCTCAGGATATTAAACGGTAACTATAAATATACAGATACACGGCTAGTGGCAAGCTGCCACTACTCCATCTGCTTAACCTCGGTTATTTACATCCAATACATTTTTACTCCCACTAAATTTAATTTCTCTCACCACACTCTCATCGTTTTAATTTCCGCCCATTACTCCACCACCGAGGATCTCTATATCTGTCTTTCCATCTATCTTCCATCTTCTATATAAATAAAAATGTAAATGTTCACTTGTTACTAACCTAAGATCTCTAACAGTTCTTCACCAATTGCTCTGAAATTTTGAGGAATTATTTGTGTTGTCCAAGGAAGGTTTTTATTCAAGTCGAAGGTGCGTAGTTCCCCTTGTGGCATAGTTATGAATGTTTAAACTTTTTGAGATCTTAGGTTATTAATAAACGCATCTTTCATGTGAAGCTGACACTGTAGGAAGCTAGTTAATAATAAATTTATGTACCTGGTTACCATCTTTATTTTCCCAAATCCTGTTTTCATTCTCCCATTTTAATTTTTTCACCAAGCAGCAACGTTTCAAACCTCTAGATGTTGAACTTTTTTGTTTTTTTTTGCTTCTCAGTCAACCTGCATTTGTCTTCTCGTTAAGCTGTGTTTTTACCGAATAAATGAGGAAACAACAAACATTTTTTTGCTCGTTTGATGTAAATGGCCATCACAAAAATCAATAAGAACAAACAAAATTCACTACCTGAGCAAATTGCAACGAACATCCTATAACCTTGCGAATACAGGAAAAGATCGAATGAACAGTGAATGTTTGTTTTGTGTAAACCCAGCTTCAGGCAACAATACTTTTTTTAGTCTTCTTATATTTTGTATTTTTTGATGTCTATAGGTACCTAAATTTTTCTATTATCTACATGATGTTTTCTTATGAGGCATGGTTCAATTTTTTAATGGCAATGGGCTAAACTCTCGATAAATACTGTCGGTTTTTGTTGGTTATGAAATTTTCTCAAAATGTATGGCCTATTTGGTATTTTAAATAATCTCGGTGCATGAATTTCTGGCTATAAGCTATATTGACCTGGGCTAGACTTTCTCACTGCCATCAACTGTAGTTGATGGTTGCAATTTCAGTGCAGGTATAATTTGTGTTGTGTGTGTTAAATTTTGTGTTATATTTCCCGGCAGGATATGTCCCCTTGGGGTTGCATACCACAGCAAGAATAATCTTGACAGAAAAACGTTGGAACTTAATTACCCAATAAAAATGAGCGAACAAAAGTTGATTGTAAAATATTAATTTCAAAGTATGACTTTTTAAAAGTGCCTGTTAACGATAAAATTTGCATAAAAATGCTACTATATGTAATATATAGAGGACTGGCATATGCAGGGTTGTGTAGAGTGAAAAAAATTTAGACAATTGAACATTGATCAGAAATGCAAACAAGTGCGGAGTATGAGATCATGTAGGATATGATGTTTGCATGGAGTAATGTAATGAGGATATTTAACATATAAGAAAGTGATAGTAAACTAATGTTCAATGGTTCGTAGGTGCGAGGGGAGGACAATTGAGAGTATCCAACAGTTCTGAGAAGAGTCAACTGTCAAGTGAAAATTTGAAAAACTAAATTCACGAATAAAATAATAGATTATGCATCAAATAATTGTCACTGACCGCGACCATCATGTAATTTGTACCACCCTACTTTTTCCCCACATTCAAAATTGTCTATCAAATTCCACACTTTCTGCTAAATTCAATGGGTATCCACCGTTTCACTTCATTTTTTTCAAAACAATCGATCATATCTCCACGAATAACGATCGGATTTTGACGGTTAAAAAACTGAATTATTCGCGATAAAATTCATTTTTAATTGGCTCAACTTTGCTCGTACCTATCACCCTGAATATCCTACAAACTTCATGCAAAGAACAGATCAACTTACATTTTATTGAGAAATTTTTACTTCGTTTGTTTATTTTTTCCGTCTTTTCTGATGTTAGCAAACATCAGTACATCAAATTCATGACATACCTTTTATGCACAAATGCGTAAAACCCTCATCTTTTATTATTAAATGATAATAAAACAAAATGCATGAGTTCATTACAATGTGAACTGTGACGTGAAACTGATAAGATGACGCGTGTTTTGTCTCAAGTAGCCCCACTGTCCTAAGTTGCCCCAGTTGGCGACAATTTTTTTTAAACAAAAAAAAAAAAGAAGCGTGTGATATAACATAATCGTATTCGTATCTTTGAGTTTAAACGAGAATTTTTCACTAGAATTTATTCGCCGAATTGGGTTTAGAAATTCTGCATTTTCAGTTTATAGGGCTGGAAGTAAGTATAGGTTTGTAGGTTTTCTCCAACATCCAAAGAAAGTGACCTTAAGTGTGGTGGAAATTGATGGCGTAATTGACCGCAGTGGTTCAAAGTGAAGTTCAACAATGGGAATTGAGCAGGGACAGGGCCGGCCGCAGGATTTCCTTAAGGGGGGTTTTTGTTTTTTTCTACCTAAGTGTAAATTGAAGTTTTTGTTTTATTTTATGAGCTCCCTGAAAGTCACACCTTGGGATTTTCTTAAAAGATTTCCTTCTCAGATATGGCCTCCTCCCTCCTCGCAAGAGAAATTATTTAAAAAAGTTTGAAAATGAAAATTGAACAAGTTAATTTGAAATTAAAAGTTTTATACGTTTTTTTAAATTAGTAAACGTCCAGGTTTTTCTAAAAATAAATTCAACGATGGTTAAATTGCAGCGGCAGACCTGATGTGGTTGCATTATTCGTAATTAAAAATAATACGTAAGATTACTTGGTAGGTACTAATTTTGCTTTCTCTTATTTTTTATTGGGTCGTGGAAGGTTGAACCCCCAAAAATCCCCCGTGCGGCCGGCTCTGAGCAGGGATAGCTCTATGCTTTGGCTAAATTCCAAAATTATAAAATTACATGTTGCATGTTGCATGTTGCATGTTGCATGTTGCATGTTGCATGTTGTCGCCAAAGGCAATTCTCGATTCATGGGTAAGCTATAACAGCTAAGGTAACGGCTAATTTCATTAATTTTGATGAATTTGAATACGCCGATATTTTCTCACTACCTCTTCGTATTTTTCAAGTAATTCATTTTTTTTTTCACTCTCACTCACTTTCTCTCATTATTTGCCTTTGAAATTAGCTCGATTTTATCAGCTAAAAGATGAACTTATGACCGAAAAAAAAGTTGTGATTTAACTAACAGCAGTTGCTAGCCAAGGACGAGGAATTTATTGGTTAATGGCTTCGGCTAAAAGCTAATAGTCAAGCTAAGCATCCCTAGAATTGAGCCGTAATTTTCTTTAGAAAGGGCTAAAAACTAGATAATTGGTAGGTAATCTTAAATATTAAGAAGATTGTACTATCGAGTTCAGTACTCGTTGAAAGAGAATAAAGGGATTTTTAGCGGTATAAATCAGTGGAGGGTTGAGCGACGGGGGCCAACATCAGTTCCATCCATAAGGGTCAATGTATATAACGTCAAATTGGGGTGGGGACATTTGGGATAAAAATTTTTTGAAAATTTGAACATAATTTGAATTTGTTTTATGAATTGGAAACTTGAAGAATACCTACCTTAAGTTTGAAAAGATGGGTCCAGCAAAAACTAGGAGTCCTCTGCTTTTTTATTTATTTTCTCCTTTTGGAGATTAGTGGATTTATGAACATACTATCGCATAACGGGCAAGATAGCAGTCCAAAGAATGTAAAATGAAGACACAGCAGTACCTTGGGTGAAAATTGAAAAGTTAAAGTGTTAAAATGAGAGCTGCATTAAAATATGTTGCAACGGATGATTATGAGCAGCAGGCTGATATTGGTAAGCGGCCTCTTTATTATCAGGTAGGCTGATGAGACTTGAGAGTGATAAGAGATGAGTATGTTCATTTTCAGTTTTTTTTGTTTACATTCAAGAATGAGGAAGAATCGCCAGGTTTGTTTGACACCTGTGAAAGTAATAGTGGGTTCTTCCGAAAGCTCAAAATAGTGGTTCATATCTCGTCACGCTTATGCGCATGCCTGCTAATAAAGAGCATTACCGTTACTAACAAAGCCAACTTCACTTATTAAACCACGAAGTAGAATGAAAATCGGTTCCTCAACACACGCAGTTGTCAGCTTCACTTTTTAGCGCGTATTCGAGCATAACTTGGGAAACAATGATGAAAACGATCAGAAATTTATGATAAATTAAATTTTCGCGAATGAGAAATTTGAATTCCGATTCTGTGGAAAATCGGTCTCTCGGATATCAGTTTGTGACGCTGCGATTTTCACTTCACAGCTTGATAAATGAAGTTGACTTCGTCACTTGGTACCCACTTATGTACGTATTTACAACGCACGTACTAATTATATTCAGCATATCGTAATAAGAATAACACAAAATGGTCGTTCATCTCTGATCACCTTCACGCGTACACCCGGCAGTAAAGAGCCTCAATCCAACTAACTAACCTTGACAGCAAACACTACCGGCACCATTAGGTAATCTCTCGCTGTGGACGATGTCAATACCAAATCATTTTTGGATGAGTCCACCTCTGCAATAATGTTTTCGCAATCGCTTCAATTTGATGAAAACTGTAATAACGTGGACATGAAAAAATACGGTGGATTGGTCAAGGTGTTATAGAAATGCAAGCTCATCTCAAAATTGAAAGTGGAATAGTCCAAAATACTAATGGGAAAAAGGCAATAACTGAACAGTTTTCAAACTTCTCTAGGTACCTATGGTTTTTTTATTTTTCAAATCAATATCGACCATGGCTTGGTTCCTTCCGAAGGCGGGTTAATGTCTGTTCGTATCATTTATGGTTTTCGATTGACAAAAAAATATCATAAACGTTATTTTCGTAGAAAATCTTGGAAGTGTGTCCGTTTTTGAAAAAACAGAAAGAAAAAAAAATTAGCCTATCTGTGAAACGTCTCGAGTTTGCGCGCAATCTGAGTAATGAAAAATTAGGTGAAGATTTTTTCGAGGTCGACTTTCTGGTTTGATTTTCCTGGAACACCAAATGACCCTTTCCATTAAAATTGGATTTAGAAATAATTTTTTATAGATAACGCGTGTTTTCGATCAAAGTTAAATACAATGCCTATAGTTATTGTTCCTCCTCGGATGTACAAAAAATAAAAAAAACTCTTGTTCGCAAGAAAAAGTAGATTTCTTTGTTTAAAAATCACCTGTATCACCAACATTTTTCTAATAAAGTAATGTATTATAAAATATTTATATATTTTGCAAAAAATTACCAATATCCTACAAATACGACTAAGTATAGCGTTTTCAAAATATTTTACGAATGCGTCAAAAATAATTATTTTTTTGTGAAATGAAAAATTATTTCGAGTTCAAAAAAGCACAATTTTAGGAAATAATTCGATGGTTTTCTTTCCTGCAGTGACGAGAATTGTTGATTATCTATATAAAAAACAACAACATTTATATGAAAAAAAAATATCCCACCTTGCAAAACGAAGTATGTCTACGTTTTGGTTACGAAAATATTAACGGAGATTTTAGTGTCCGTGTTCAAATATAGTGGACGGATGCGGTAGGGGGTCGGCGAAAATTAACCATTTGCTGAGATCGGGTTGTTTTTAGGTTAAAACCAATGTTTTTCTTGACGAAGCCTACAAAATGAATTATTCAGGACCATTATCAGAAGGGTAAAAGAGGGAAAATCACATTGAATAGCTAATAAGTTGGAACCAAATTGACCAATCGAAACCAAAATTGATAGGTCTGATCCTTGTATGAGAGGTACTGTTTTTACCAAATTTCGTATCTATTGAAAGAGAATTGCAACTTTTATTGAGATAACATAAAAAATTAATACCTCCGATAGTCCCAAGGAACGAACCATGATGCTAACATGAGCCAAATTTAGAATAATGTTAGATATACTTCAAATTAATATCTGTACTAAATTTTGTGACTATAGCTTAAAAATTATTCCTTTTATAGTCATTAATCGCTCCTATCAGGCGTACCGTAAGGCCTATCCGCACCAAAATTGGTAGGTGCTGTCCTTGATCTAAAGCACTCGATTGACAATTACGATCTATACGCTGTTCAATGAAAAATGCATATAAACTGATCTACCGGACGGACTATGCTCCCGATCCGGACCAAAAACCATAGGGTTCTTTCTTCGATGGATTCAAATATGTGTTTCAAATTTCGTAACGATCCGATCAGAATTACGCTTGAAAGTGGACACAACGCAAATAGGGGTACATAAAAAAAAATAATTTTCAAAAATAGTGTCCAAATGGTCAGAAATTCACGAAACGAAACACGTATTCGCTCCCAACCTTTAGGTGCGAATACTCTGGCAATTTTAATACCAAAGTGGATTTGTTTTAAAAGTAGGTACCTTACCTACACAATTTGAACGATTTTCTTGGTAATTTCATGTCGCAAATTTATCTCTATAGTAGCCGGAGTTTGTATTTTTCTTTCCTCCCTCCCTCCCTATCCTCCTCACCCATTATTCCGCCATTGGGGTGGGAAAAAGAATTTTTGATTTTCTGTCAAAATTTCGCATGAGTAGCTCTCACAAGCATTCGTAGTTCACCCGAGTCGCCTCTTTTGTGTTCTTTGTGTTCTTTGCTTTTTATTGTTCGTTTGTCGTATTCGTCTTGTAAGCGCTTTCATTGCTTTCATTACTTTCATTACTTTCATTGGAGAGTAAATAAAAATCGGAGCAATTGATTCGAATTTGAGCGCGTGACGTAATTTTGCGTGAGAACTTTAAAATTAAAACGGATATCGACTCGACTCGACTCGACTCGACGATTCGGTGAATGGAACGATACCTAAATGACTCGTAACTGATATAAAAGTTTCCACCGCCTGAAAAGTTGAGATGTGGCCGCTGCAAAAGGATTGGCTCTAAAATTTTCATTTCGAAATTGTATTTTTTGATGTTTATTTTAGGTACACCTTAACGCGTTATGAGTATTTACTTACGAATTTTATTTTCGCGCGCTGGATTTTGATCGAAAAAAGAAAAAAATCACAAAAGTTTTTCCTGTTTGATACGGTTCTTTTAATGTTTTAATAAGTACAAGCAACGAAGTGACTGGAATCTTTTTTTAATCCGTACAACTTCCAATTCATTTTCACACGTGCACCCCGGAACTGGTGGAAAAAGAGATTTTCCATGAAAGATTGAGGTTTGTTGTTTTTTTCGTTTTTTCAATAATTTTTTTTCTTGTGTTTCGAGGCATTATCGGTATTCTGTAAAACGCACTTTGCTTCCGATTAAATAAAAAATCTATTCTTGTTTTAAAGTAAATTTGATTCCGCTGTGAATTAAAAAAAGCAAAAAAATCAACAATGACTACATACTCTGTCGATTTCCGAAAACTTTTGTTGTAAAAAAATATTAGTAAAATTGTGTTGGGTGGCATAAAATTTTTCACTTTTTTCGCATTTCCAGTTCTGTTTTATCAGAATGAATGGATATACAGAAATAGCTTATAATTTTCTTTTAGTTCTTAACAGATTTCGAGAAAAAAAAAGTTAGGTATTAGCTTTTTTTTTTTTTTTTTTTTTTTTTACATAATTATTTGTTCTAGTATAACTTTTTTGATGATTTAAAAAAGGAGAGTAATGATTGGGTGATCCCATCAAGGTCTCTTTTTATTTTTTCTAAAATCGTTATCGTTAAGTAAGTTTTTCAGTTATCTGTAAAAAATTGTCTGTTTCGAAGTAAAAAAAACAAATGACGCTGGCGAGTGTAAAAGAAAGGAAAGAACTTGAAAAATAAATTTTTTACTAAGAAACAAACTGCTACAACAGCGAGTAAAAATTTGGTAAAAAGAAAAATAACCGTTTGAAAATTTCAACAGCACGATCGATGAACTGGAATTGTTAAAGTCGGTGCCAAAGTAAAACGTTTTGTAATAAAAGGCATTTTTACATATACCTTATAGGTATGCGTAGGTTCATGAAGGAGGAAGGGAGCAACGAGTTCAATCATTCCAGTTGGTAATGTATTATAGAGAAATTTTAAAAGGGTTACATAGACTATTTTGCATTTTGGACCTCAACTTTTTTCTTCTTCTTCATATTCACCGAGCTTGCTGCAAAAGAGTTTTAACCTGGAACATCTGCAATTGTGAAGGACCTCGTCATGTCTCTTCACAAACCAATTTTTACTTTGCTTGTTTAAAGTTCATTAGCTTGAAGGTTTTTACCATTCACAGTTTGGAGATAGTATTTTGGAGGATGTACTTTCAGATGTTTGTTAACTGCCAGTATGCCCAGGTCTGCATCTGAGTCAATTAAGTACCTTCTCCTGTTCATCCTATGCTTCATGAACATGAGGCATGAGTATTTTTCCAAGGGGTCATCGGCCACATAGATGGCTTCTCATTCTAGTTTGACAAACTAAGCTTCTTATAGGCTTTCCTCCACCAATGACATCTGCTACTGCATTTGATGGCCTCTGCACCAAACTGGTTGTCCCAATTTCGAGTCAGAAATTTGGATAATTTTCTAGGGGGAGTTAAATTCTGACGCCTAGTAGTACTACTGTTTCAGTTTCTGGACTTGGATTTTCTATCAGTATTTTTGTTGTTGCACCCACTTTTTTTAGCGATTGTTTCTTCTACCATTATTAGTTTTTCTCTTTTTTTACTTCTGTAGTCAGCTGAGAGATTTGGGCTCAAAGTTGTGCTATTTCTTTGTTCTCTGTAGATAGTGCTCCAACTAAGGATTTTGATTTTGCGTATTCCAGTGCACTATTTGCACTCTTGGCTAGGAAGTCCAGGCCCTCGGAAGTATTGATAACTGTAGTACCTACAGCAGCCAAACACTGCACAACACTTTGGGATAGTTTCTTACAGAACTAATTTCTAATTACCAAAGGGGATACTATGTCATTAGCTCTCTGTCTTAATTTGGCTATGAAAATGGATGGTTTGTCATCTACCATCATCATTCCACCAATAACGTCGTCTACTATTTAGTTTTATATTTTACCAAACACACCTTTAATTTTTCTGCAGAAACAATAATATTTATCTGCTTCTATCGCAGGGCATTCCACAATACCCGGAATTTGACATATAATTTCAGCTGGCATACCACCGCAGATGTGTCAGTATTTTTGGTCATTCTGTAGATTTTCATTTTTGAATCCACCATTGAGGAAAGTAAGCCTGAAATCAAATTCATTTGGTAGGAATTCTTGGATCTCTATCTTCCATCTTAAGAATACTGGGTTCTACATTAACTGAGTTAATAAAAGTTGCAACAACTGAGCCAATGCTTTGGGGGTCAACCGTGGTTGACCACCTCCTCCAGCTGTAGATGATGCTAACAACTCTTGGTTGCTATTAGTGCCACTTGGATTTGTATTTGGTGATGACATGTTTGATCTAAAGTCATTTAACCTCTACTGCAATTTGTTAGAATTAGAATTTTCTCCTTTGATAGTGAACACAGACTCCGTTGGTTGTTGGTCTGCTGTTAAAGGGTTAGAGTCTCGGTTCAATGTACAACCACTTCTCAAAGAATGATCTGCTAAGTCATTTGGATTCAAAGCAGCTCCTAAACGTAAAATTTTCTGCCTCTGGATCCGTTTTTGCTGATCTGGAGCTTCAGAGACTTCACAGTCTCCTGTCAAAGGTGAAGGAGTTGGGGGATGAGGTTAACTTGATTTCACCAGGTCTACTTCCTTATTTCTTTCTAGAAAATATATTTGGAAGGAGGAGTATAGACTTCCCACTTTTAAAGTCAGACGTCTACTTCGACTGCCAAAGTTGTCTAGGTCTTGTAAAAATATTTGTATTACAAGCAAGTGACTCGCCAGGGCATCGCATCTAGTTTTATGAAAAGCACACTGCGTCTCTAGACACACACGATGTACGACCCCATATACCTCATATAAGTAGAGTCCCCATACCACCTATTGTAATCGACGTTGATAATGAAGTAGGTACCTGCTGAATGAATAATTATAAATTTTTTTCCTCATATTTTTCAACATTTTTTCAATATTTTGGCCCCATGTGCCATCTGTAAATCAGCAAGTTTTGTATTTTGTCTGTGTTCAGCGTCTATGACAAAAATTTTTATTAAACTTCATTCTAAATCTTCTATCTATATTCTATCTTTTTTTTTTTTAATGAAACTCAATGCAAGTATATTGGTTCGCCCATAACTTCAGAACTACTTCACAGATCGAGGTGAAGTTTTCAATATTTATTTGTGTTATTCCTTGGCATGTTTGAAGCTATTGGCCAAGTCTTTAGCCCCTCTGGAGGCAATATTGTCCATTTTCACCGAAATTCGTCATTTATCATCCAAAAACGAACCAAAAGAAAAAATAATGAAAAAAAAAAAAAACGCCAAAAAAAACTAGCGCAGTGATATTTGGATAGAAAACTTAGGTAATTTTCATTGAAAATATTTGAAAAAAAAACCTTAAAAGATTCAGCCTTATCTCTCATGCAGTTTTTTCAAAACCGTGAACCAAAAATTTAGGCGATTCATAGATATGCATATATAATTTTATATTATAGGTTAATTTACCTGTAATGTAGCGGACTTTTTTCTTAATGACGTATAATGTGGCATATTTTTCCTCTTGGAGGCTTATTGTATTCCCAAAAAATATCGAGATTTTTTCCAATTTTTTTTCCCAGATCAAAAATTATTCGAGTGGGAAACGGAATCGGAAATGATCCATCATTCGGTTTCGTTATGTCTTAGTTATTGGTTCTGAAAGTAATTCGTTAATTGTTTCCGATTCTGTTTTCATTTCAAAGTTTTGGAGTTTCCGTTTATTTCGGTTTCCAACGCAAAAAAATGTGGTTCCCGTGTCCAAAAAATTCAGTTTTCGTTTCGGTTTTTTAATCCCTGGTTTTTGGGCCTTTCAAGGGTTCGCGACTTTGAAAGATTGAGAAACTATGGTCTAGGCTACATTGTGTGTCTTTTGTTTCACTGTAAAGCTACCTGTCGTATAAAATATTAAATGAATCAATCATAAACTTTGTGGAAAAAACGGGAAGAAATTCAAAGTACGTCCAAAATTTAGATAAGAGGTACCTATACCGATGTAGAATCTATAATCATAATATTCGATGGCAAATTTTTTTCTTCATATTTTATATGTTTTTGCATAACCCTTCTCTATAAAATGTCTTATGGTTCCTTTCAGCTCCAGCCATTCTCCCAAATTTATTTACGACACTTCAAGTATGACATAAGCTGCAAGAATATTCTGTTTTTTTCTCTATCGAATTCTTCTGGTTAGAGCCAGAACACTTTTCATTTAAGGGATCTGGTATATTTTATTTTTGGCATAAATAGTCTGAAAACATTCCAAAAATTAGTTCATAACACGGATATTGCTGGATGAATAAAAAATAAAATTTCTCTGACATAGATACGATGTTTTTACGAACTATGGTTCAAGTAGGTAAATCGATCGATTAATTATAATTAATCATTAAAAGTCATTGGCGAAAGTGGTCATGATTAACGAGTTGTTATTAATCGCTAGTCATCGATGCGTCCAGTCGATAACTGACTTCTTGTAATTATTGAAATTAGTGCAATGTCAATTATTAATTTATCCATTTGCTAATCGCTACCAACTAGTTTCGAACATACCTTTGATCAAGCAATTGAAAATTGTCAAATTCTGCTGGCAATGTTTCTCTCATTGTGATAATTTTAAACTTTTAAGACACTGTGGCTGTGATTTTAGTTTAGTCTTTACCATTTGACTATATGGATGTCCAAAAATCATATCCAAAGCCAAAATGGGTCTTATAGAACTTATGGAGATAGGCAAAAACGTTCCTATAACATGGGCTTTGACAAGGCCCTAAAATTTTCAAAATTTTAATGGTTAAAACAAATGAGGAAGTTCAAAAAATTCTTCAAATTTGATTTTCGATTAGTGCATCTCATTGTACTTATCAAGTACATTAAAAAACGTTCTTTTGACCATGTCCTTATCTTCAATACTTATAAAGATAAATTTATTTGAAATTGAAAGAAATTTGTTGAAGTTTCAGCATGTCTATTGTTCATTTTATTTTTAAATTCTGAAAAAACAAAATGTTCCGCACCTCTTTTTTGTTTCTCTTGATGAGTTCTACAAGACCAGTTTGGCTTAGGAGACAATTTTTGGACACCCTGTGTGGTACTGGATCAGTTAAAAACAATGATTTCAGGTTAGACATGCTGGCGCTAAAAAGAGGAATCATTGTGTTCCACTTAACGTACTTTAAACTACGTTTATGTTCGCTATCCTTGTGAATTTATAAGTAACCCTCATCAAATGTATTCTAAATTAATGAACTCGAGCAAAACATCAAAAGTACGCACAAAGTACATGAAAGTTGCCTACTTTTATGCGGGCATGTCTTGACATTAAAAATTACATTAGGATTATGGAGCTGTACTGGTCCAGTGCTATACAGTCAAAGTCTTTAACATATGTTAAACAAACATTTGGTTAAGAAAAAACTTCTTTCACAAATTTCAGTAGGCTGTAGGCATAGGACGATTTGTACAAGTTTTTCTACAGTCACACATAGTTGCAAAATCAAGCAGAAGTTATGTCTGTAAGGATTTACTAAGGACATTAAATTAATTAAAGTGATAAAAAGAATCAAAACTACTCTAAAATGTACACCATCGTAAGGATGAAAGGTCACAATCACAGATATCTACACTATATATAACCTAGATACCTAACTTGCCTGTTTTCAGCCACCTTCATTTCCTCTTACCGCGCACCACACCATACTGAAGTAAACAACAGCAGATGGCACTTTACACACACAAGTGTACCCATTTATATCACACTTATACGCACTCGATCTAATTTTTAAATACAAAATACCTTGTTAAAAATTACAAGAAAATTCATTTTTTTCCGCTTTAACAATGATTTTTGGTATCCTGGTTTCAATCTTGAAGACTGATAGAACATCCACTCTAAATGTGACATCAGTTAATAAACGTACAGCACTTATTTGAAAATAGCCTTATCTGCATAAGAAATTCCTTTTTACACGATTTTTTTTTGCTAACAGGCAACTTCTCAACTCTCCATAAGGGTGAATGCCCAACGGCAAGTTAGGTAGTTGCTTATAATATATGGTTTAGGAAATCATTTGAAGGAGTTGCGTATTTACGGCGCAGTAGATATGCAATTTGGTATGCACGCCTCTTTTTTCGTAGTCTGATGTTGGTGATAATTCAAAATCAGCTACCTTTGTAACGTTCAACCAGTTTCTGTGAATATGAATTGACGTTATTGAAGCATTATGTCTAATGCGCGATTTAATTGTAACGTTTACTTAATATACAGGCCTAGTATCGAATTTTAATTAAACGTAATTTCATTCTACTTAATAGTGACTCGGAGGTTCGATCGTCGAATATGCACTCAGAATCTCAACATTCTATAGCAAAACCATGGTACAGTTATTTTAAAACATTAATGCTACCCTCGACCTATTCGACGCGTTTATCGAATATTGAGAAATCGATGATTGACAGCGACCCGACACTTCATCAGGTAAACAAAAAATAATAATTCACACCTGAAATGAATTCACTTTCTTAGGGCGACATCGAACATTAAATACCTATTGTTACTCGTTCATTTATTATAATTACTTGTTACATGTTTATAAGATTAAAATTTAAAAGTGAATAGGTTTAGTATATTCATATTGACACATTATTTTTAATTTCTTAAATAAATTTATTATTTATTATTTATCTTATTTATGTACGTATATAATATATAATTTTAATTTATTTTATATACATATTAATAGTTTACAACTAAACATTGATTTTGTAAATTAAAAAACAAATTATACGAGCGCACACCTTCGACTTTCCAGTTAGGCTTACTCGTGTTTTTTACCAACTATTAGGTATTCTAAAGCATAGGTAACGTTGATTATGAAAATAACGTCGCTACTGAAATCGCCAATGTTTCGTTTTCTTCGAAGTGATTATCTTTGAGTAAAATTTAAGATTGGTCTAACAATAATGCGAGTAAAAATTATTTCTTAAGAACGAAAATACCGAGAGAAATATTTTGGGATGCAGTCGTAGATAAATTTTTCTATAGCCTAAATATAAAAAAAGTTTACAAAGCTTAAAGTTTGGAGCATCTCAGTTTTTTGGTAAATGTCGGACAGAACAAAATTTTTCCATCAATGAAATTTATTCGAGCATTACCATGAAAGAGACCAAAGACGAATAAATGGTCTTGGAAGAAAGTGAATTCATTTTATGTGGTGCGAGATTTTTTCGCTTCAAATAATTTTTATGTAATTTCATCGCAATACGATGTTCGCAGAAAAAATATTTCTGGACGAATGGAATCAGACGAGAATTATTAGCCCAGAGGAATGTGGGCGTCGAGGATAAGGAGAAGTTCACTTTAAATGTGATCGATTGCCACGAAGGTGTTTTGGATGGAGAAGTTTGTCTGTTGAAGGATAGTCCATATCGAATTTTAAGAGTAAGTTTTTTTGTGTTTTTCATATATGTGTATACTTTTTAAGCTCTCACCATGGGGAAGTTCAAAAAGTTAGGTTTTAGTGTAACAATGGCTTGCTAATGTACAAGTACTACGATGTTGTCTTTGCTTGGAGTATATTTAACGAATCGTATCTATTTCTCGCGGGTAATACTGAACCCGTTGCTAGAAGTAATAATTAAGTAATATTTTACAATAATTACGATATTAGGGTTTACAAAAAAATAAAAACGTACGAATTATGTGCGTGTGAGGCCATTGCATAGTAAAATATACGATCTGGTGTCACAGAATTCGCGATTTCATTAGAAAAATGGAGTTTAAAACAGTTTTAGAATAGCAGGCAAGTACCTATCTAAAGGTCCTGGCCTACCTATGTTATCCAAAATCAACGGATTATTTTCAGCTCGAGTTTATAAACTCTGGTACTACTTTTTTTTTCATTTATTCGACGAATTTATTGAAAGCATTTCTTACATTAATCAGAGAAAATACCTGAATTGAAATTTCTATATTTATCGCTGTATGTTTGAAGATTATATTCTATGTTCTTAATGGTTGAATCACTTCGTTGAATGAAGTTCTGTCATTCTTGGATGTAATCTCTATTTAGGGAATCTGTCTATCGATCTATTTATTAGGTACCTGTCTTATATACATACCTATGTAATATTTAATACACCAGTAGTTTTATTGCCCTCATTTTTAATCCAGACCACTGTACCAATTTTATTTGCTGCTCTTATTTGATAGAATTTCGAGGGTAGATTTGGGAAATTTAATATAAAAAACAAAATTATGACCGGAAGAGTGGAAATATAAGCAAATGGGCATGTATAATTATGTCCACAGACAGATGATTCATATGTACGAAACTGATTCTTGGCTAAACAACATTGTTTTCAAGTGGCGTGGTTATGAAGTATTTTTTTAAGTATGTACCTACAAAAGAAAAGGGCAGAATCTGATTAAAAGAAGCAAAAATGGTCCCAAAAGTCAAAACAAAAGCGAAAAAAAGTAGAGGCACTCATAGACTGAAGATTTATGAGCCACAAAACAAAATGTTTTTTCAGTGATGTACTTGTAGCTGTAAAGTTTTTTATAAAATACATGATTAGAAAGGCAATGTTTATGCTGGTATTTTGTCAGTGAAAAGTAGTTCCTATCGTTGATGAATGTAATTTCGATATAAAGGAACACAACTCCTTGTAAAAACATGAAGCATCTTTTCACAAGGAAGCACGTTCACTTTTCATCGAGGTAGAGGTCAAACTTTTTGAATGAAACATTGAATATTGCGCAATGAGGAACTTGATATTTTGTTCCATTCTTCACAATTTTTGTGAAAGACTCTTCATTATGATAGAATTTCAACATTTCGTTGCTTTCTGATCATTAATTTAAAAAAATATTTTCCTCAACAAGGTTCAAAAGTGAGTATTTACCTGACTTGAGAATTGCTCACTCACTGCTCTCCTTTCACAAACTTCCCTCACATGTAAATGTTCACTTTGGAACCTTGGTGGCTAATATATTAATTACCTATAGTTTGGGGGAATGAGGAGGAAAGAAACTAATTTGAAAAAAGTGAGCGAAGGAGTGCAATAAGGGCAAAAAAGTATATATCCTTGCAATGTAGTTTTTCAGTGATGTTTCCCAGTTTAGACTTGAAAATTTTAGAGTAGCTGTTCCGCTAATGTTGACTATGTGAGCCAATAAAAATCCAATGTGGCTTGAACATTCACAGATAATATTATATTACACTTCAAGGTTCAAAAGTGAGCATTTACATGAGAAGGAAGTTTGCAAAACAAACGCAGCGAGTGAGCAATTCCCTAGTCATGTAAATGCTCAATTTTCTTGTTGAGGAAGATATTTTATATAATTAATGATCAGAAAGCACCGAAACATCAAAATTCTATCATAATAATGAGTCTTTCATGAAAATTATAAAAAATGGAACAAAATATCAACCTCCTCATTGTGCCAGATTTAATGTTTCATTCAGAAATTTTAACCTCTACCTCTATGAAAAGTGAATGTGCTTTCTTATAAAAAGGTGCTTCATGTTTTTACATGGAGGCGCATTCATTTACAACGAGATTACATTTTTCAATGATAAGAGCTACTTTTCACTCACAAAATACCAGCATAAACATTGCCTTTCTCATCGTGTATTATATAAAAGATTTTATGTCCTTTTTTTTTTTTTTTTTTTGTCACTGTAGAACACAGCCATAGCTGTAAAGATTTTTTAACAAGGTAAAGAGGAAAAGAGAATCTAATTTAAAAAAAAGAAAATTGTGGAGGGTTAAAATAAGGTAAAAAAAAAAAAACAAAGCCACTCACAGACTGAATATTCATTTGTTAGAAACTTATTCTTCAATAAACATTTTCTATTTGAAGCAAGTGAAATAGACAAAAAAATTTTCAGTTTAAGTTGGAAGTTCACCAATAATAAATTATAAAAGTGCTATACCCAAGGGCGTAGTTAGAAAATTTTCCAGGCTTGCTAAAAGTGTTTTATCAAAATAGAAACCAGCTGGGGTGGGTTAACAGGCGATGATATAACTAGGAATTTACTGTATTGGGACTAGTCAATATGCTGCCCTCAATTGCATCAGGGCTGTACTCTGGATTCATTTCTGAAAGGGGTTTCATAGAGTGATAAAACAATTATTTCACGTGAAAATTTTTTTTTGTTTTCTGAGTTCCAGAAAATTTAGGTATGGAGGATTGTGTTCTGTCCCGTTTTTGCAGACGATTCAGTTCGTCTACAAAAACGTGTCGAAAAAATTATAGACAAGTATTATTCCTAATTCTCGGAATAATAGCTGTCTATATTTTACCTAGCTTCCCACAGACGAACACCACCAGATATGCTGACAATGAAGTGTCATCATATTTGGCGGATGTTCCATGTCACGCCACCTTTTTGGTCGGCCATCTTTTGATTGGAACAAAGAAAACAAAAGTGATGTCATATCTTCATTTTGAAGACATGGTCATTCCTAAACCTACAGTCGAGTAGAGACGTTAGGGTCCATGCTAGTTGCTATGGACATTAGGTATCACTAGTATTAAGAAATAGTAATAAGTATAATTCTAAAGTGTTTGTAATAATTGACGTGAAATATTAATAAAAGATAATATTCAGAAATTATCTTATTTGTTGAGGTAATTTAAAAGTATTGAATTACTCTCGCAATAGATTGTTTTTGTTTTTTGGGTATGTGAAGGAGTTTCCATTCATCCTGGTGGATACATGGGGCCCTGTAATGTAATTATTGTATAAATAATTCGAAAATTAATGTCAATTTGTAATTTTTCCACTCTCAAAACTTAAACACTTGATTATGAGTACCCCCTTTCCCCCAGTTGTGTCACTGGTAACAAGCAAACTTGAAAGTCCAGTCACATTCGATTTTACTGGATATGCAAAAAGCAGACATTGAAAATTTGCTAATAAAATTAACCTAAAAAAATTTATTTTCAAAAAAAAAAAAATTATCTATAGTTAACATCTTATATTTAATAAAAACTTTAGCTTGGTTAACCAAAAATAAGTAGATTTTCTTTGAAAACCCACTTAAAAATTGTGATGGGTAACTTTACTTTTTCTCATTATTTTTTCATTTCTACATATCACCGATATTGGTGATAAAGAGAACATTCACTTTTTTTCTTACTTAGATGGTGTAAGTATTCCGCCGGCCCGGGGAATAGAACCGTCCACCGATGGGAATACCTACCTCAATTGTCACCATCACTAAAATACGGCTACCATATATACACGGCCACGGCGACAGGTGATGGTGACGAGAGTTAACTCTGCCTATGTGGTCGCCACAGATGGCCTTTTTTTTTTTTTTGAAAATTAAGGGGGAAACTGCCCCTTGCCCCATGTTGGCTACGCCCTTTGCTCCACTACCATACACTGTGTTTTCCCTGCGAGTCACAACCAAAGTCTGTAAAATTACTACAGGTCAGTCATCTTCGATGTCAACGAAAAAACAAATAACTACAAATAACGCGAATGGTACCAGTGCCTCTATCTTAATCTTTATTAGTTGTTGGTTCCAATAATTTGGATTAGACTACGTGTAGACAAATTTTCTGCTCATCCGCAGATGGGCTCGATATTAATGTATCCGATATTACGCTGTGATTGGCCATGTAGTTCCTATTCGTGGAATTCACGAAGTTATACAAAACTTACTGCACCTGGGAAGTTGGCCAACCTGTAATAATTTTAAAAACTGTTGGGCGTAACAAATACTATTCTTAGTTTTTTTCAGTTTTCCTCAATAGTTGAGAAATTTATAATGAAAGTACATCAGCGCAACTTTAACGTAAGTAAAATTTGAAACAATCAGCTCTACACAATTGTTTATTTTCATGATAGAGACTGACGTACAAGGTGGAAAGGAAGAGCTTTTTTTTTTTTCTTTCAGTCTTATTTCCTTATTAAGAAGTTGCGATATTGAAAATAAAAGATTTATAAAGATAGCCTAAGAAAATTATCGTAGGTACTAAGATTTCCCATCAATATAATAAAGCGTGCAGTTCTGTTAGCCATATTTTGTGGCTGTGAATACACGTTTTTTGGGGTTATGAAAGTGTATCATCAGAAAAATAATGAAAAAAGTTATACATTCGTTTTTAATTTGGCAATAAAAAAACATAATCATCCAGCACCTTCTTATCACCCTGTCGTTCAGCTTCTATGATAATTATTATGGAAAACAACGAGTGCAAACTCTTTCGTGCGTATCGAATTTTATGTATATTAACTTCATATGTAAGTAATAAATTATACCGATTGTATATGTCACTGAAAAAATTAAAAATACTCGCCTATTTCAAGCCGCCATGGCGTAAGCGCACAGTATGGCTGGGCGAAGACATTTTATCACTCACCGAAAGGCCCACCCAAACATATTTCAGAGATAAAACCTAATGCCACGTCATAATATAGTATACGGTATTTGGGTATTTTGCATTAAAAAAGGCCAAAATTAGCGTACATTTTGCCATCTCTGTTTAATATTACAATTAATGGTACATTCGAACCAAGCACACGGAATACACAGTAAGCTGAATTGATTACAAAAATAATAAAAATTGATGAGTAGGTACTTTAATGGATGATTCGAAATCGCTTAAGGAGGCACGTTTCGTTTATTTGATGCAGAAAATGACGTGTACCTACGACATTTTCCATTCTTCTTCTTCTTCTTCTTCTTCTTCTTCTTCTTCTTCTTCTTCTTCTTCTCCTCCATCAATTGATTTTCTAACACAGTTTCCCGAATTTAATTTCGTTACTCCATTAACAACTTACGTTTTCGCCACTCCTCTGTAACGTCCCTCTTCGCAGGCCGACAACCATCGTGCTGATATGTCTGCTCTTTCCTCTTGGCTCTGCCAAGATAAAAGGAGAGAAGATGCGTAGCTATTCAAAGAAACCTGAGATAGTCACCTATATATGCGAATCAGCCGAGTTTTCTGTCGGATCCTCAATATTATTGGAATAATTTTATTGTAACGACGATTGTTTTTTCACTGTTACCCGTCCTTCTTTTTCGTTGGCAAACATTTCCACGTTTTCGATTTAAACGGTTCTTTTTTGGTATTTTTTGGAAATACGATAATTTTTACGTTAGCGTGAAATATGTTGCAGGCCTCGTGTGGGCTTGTTTTCGTTTTTTGGAATGGCACTTGCTGCACCAAGGCTATGGCCGCGTTCGCGCTTTCAAATCTGATTCGACGGATTACATAGGTGAAAATATATGGACACAGGTTGTGAGTAGGTGGGTACGAATAGCGAGGAAGCGTTGAGCTATCCTGCGGTAGGTCGAAGGGCAGTTGCCTCGATCGGGTTGCAAGGCTTTGCAGGTGGCTAGGTGCGGGTAGGTATATAATTATTATCGTGAAAAGGCGACGAACAGAAATGATTGGTAGATGAGGGCAGCAGCGCGGGGAACAGTGGGGGAGGAGCAATTCAGCAATTACGACTTACGAGTAGAGACGAGCGGATGATGCGAGAGTGTGTCCAAATCGAAGTTGGCTGAAGACAATTTTCTCTGTCTGGCATTTTCACCGACGAGGCCTATTCTGCTGAGAATGGACTTCATTTCGTAATTATAGGTAGAGTTGTTGGGAGTGCCGAGACTGCCATTGGTTAGGCCACTTTGGGAAAATACTGCCGCCATCGAAGTAGAATCTGCAGTCATTAACGGTAAGAAAATGCTTTGGTGAAGGAGAGTTTGGGAGAAGCCGGTGAGTCGTCGAGTCGTCGAGTCGTCGAGTCGACCATTTTATTGGTGATTACAGGGGCTGCGAACCCAGACAAGGCGTATGGGTATTAACGTGAGCTGCAGTCGATGCAGCCAACGATAAGACTTCTTCGAGGAATAGAACAAGTTTAGAAGTGTAAAGAGTCAACATTTATGGTCTGGGTGTGCCGCGTATCACAAAAAAACGCGTTTTGAAGTGAGGTCAGTATCCGTGGGATGCGTAGGAAAATGGCAGATAATTAAGCTGTGAAAACTGACCGTACAAGGTCTAATATTACGAATGCGAACATTTCATTGTGGACTGAAAATGCGCAGTGTCACGTAGTTTTAGAAAGTGCTTTCGACGAGGCATTTAATTTTTTTTTCTACTTTTTATAAGCAGGTAGGTATACCTACGGTCTACGCATTTTGCGTTAAGTTTGAATTTTCGTATATTCCAGACGGATATCGTAATATTAATTTTGTAGGGTCAAACATCGACGAATGTCGATTGTGTGCTGCTCCGTCTCTCCACTGCGCAATAATCACTCGCCGACAAACACAAAGTACCGGAAACCGATGAAAAGGAAATCCTTTTACTATGTCGTAATAATTGTCCGCGAGGGAAAATTAAGCTTAGGTACCAACTAACTAATTTTTTTCTTTTCTCCGTTCGTATCGTTTGCATACCTAGGTACCTAGTACCTACCTATAGTCTACTTCTTTTGTGCGATAAAATTTTAAAAAAATTACAAATTTCAATTTCGTAAAAATTTTATTGTTTCAGATTCCGGACTGAGGTAAAAAAACATCAATGCCCTTAAATTCAGTTTGACGAGGTCATTTTTTAAATTCTTAATAGAATTGATATTCCGAGTTTTTTTTTTTGTTTTTTTTGTTTTTTTTTTCGTTTTGTTTTTCATCCTTCCATGAGGGACGAAAGAAATGGTATTATAATATTCGTAGACTGAAATTGAAATAGGGTGCTTTCGTTGCTGTGGGAATTATATAATAGCTAACCACTTCGCCTAATGGAACAAATTCTCTGGGTATTCGAATAAATTATCCGTAGGTACTCCTGTAAGCCACCACATCCGTCAGTACTTCGCACGCGACTACCATCTTAAATGTTTCTGTTTTTATGTCGTCTTACGTGACGTGTGTTTTTCTTTCGAGCATTGTGTCCTCGTAGAAGCGAACACGCGTATATTTTTGGAAGAGCCGAGGGTTGGTACTCGGCTACGTGTACGCACGAATCACCGCAGAATCTGCCAAAGGGAAGCGAAGTGAGAATCAACGACCGAATGGGTTGACTGGCATTCCTGAGGGAATACGACCGAGGTCATTTGTAAAGTAATGTAGTCGATAGGATTTCGTCGCGGTGGACGGTGGTACCGAAGCGACATTATCGTGTACAGGTACTCACCATACTCGGGCGTTGAAAATATACAGGAAAAAAACTGTCACTAAAATTCAGCAACAACTTGCTTCCTTTTAATCCTAAAGCGTAAGTAAGTAAGTTCATACATAATTCTGCCACGAGTTGAGTTTCATAAATATTTTTCATTGGCTCGGTCGTTTTTGGGCGGAGAGCAGGGTAAAGACGGTAGGGGGAGGGACGTAACAGCTAGCGTTCTACATGAGTGTAAAGTTGAAATCATTAATGGTGCGAGGAGTAGGGGTCGATTGCCAATGAACCTTCCCCCTTATCCCACTGAAACGTTTACGTCTAATCAACTGGCATTCTGCGTTGAGGCTGCCAAAAAATGAATATCTTAATTCGTAACCTCGTTGCTCATTCCGAAATTTAATTTGGAGAATGGAGAATGGAGAATGGAGAATGGAGAATGGAGAGTGAATAAAACGAAAACAAAAAACAAATAAACAACAAAAACGAGTGTCTGTCGACTGTCTCCATCAAGGCCACGTAGCATGCGGCACTGCTGATATACGTGCACATTTCTCGAATACGTGCAGCCTGCGCGCCAGAACACAATGCAAACAGACGTTAATTAATTATATTTCAACGCTAAATTCTCCCGACTTAATTTTGTTCAAAGTCAAATATTTGTTTATTTGTGTAACTTAAATAGCGTTGTTTATTGTCAACGAAATCTGTGCAGGCCACGAAATCAGTTTCATAATATTGGAGGTGCGTATAGTGGGAACGCTCTGGGCTGGAATTTCGGTTGTACGCCACTCGGTATACCCGACCCGACTTGGGGCTTCTTCCCATCATTTTATGGAAATTTACCGACTGTGCTTATCGCGAATTTCTTGCCGTTGTGTTTCCCTCCAACCCGTCTGCCTTTGTGTACCCATAAAACTTGTTGCGAAACACAAAATGTTTGTAAGCAACTTTTTGGCAACTCACACACCATAATATACAAAGGTTAGTATCTGCTTACCTGGTTGGTTCATCGAGCTTTGCTCGGACGACTGCTTACCACAGTTTATACCGTACACTAAAAAGTAGAAAACAATATTTTAAATTCAATATCCAAATTCTAAATTCAGTAATAAAATTCTATAACAGAAGCCTGTGTCAAGTTTTCGACTACTGCAGCTTCGCCTGCCACATGATTGTTTTCAATGTGTTTGCCTCTTTTATATATTTTTACGCTCCTTTATTTTATCTTAAATTACAGTCCAAAAATTGATTTAATCAAAAATTAGACGAGAAATTTCAATTTAACGCTGCTAAAAATATATCATACTACTTACCGGTAACAGGTGATAATCTATTAAGTAATTAACATAATGGTCCCAAATTATCCAACTATTATTCGTTCTATTCAAATTCTAGAGGAAACGTCAACTGAGCACCTCAAAAAATATATCCTATGATGTAGCACACTCTAATATTAGAAAAAGTTATCTTGACCCTTTTTTATGGCCCCAGAGGGTCCAAAAATTTTATTGGTTCAATCAAACACTCTAAAAAACATACTATGGGATGTATCAGTGGATAATACGAGAAAAAACTACTTCGATCCCATTTGTATGATCTCAAAGGGGGAATAATTTATTCAATCCAAAATTGGACTAAAAATTTGAATTCAGCAGCAAAAAAAAATATTTTACGATGTACTTATCATTTTTTAATAATATATAAGAATTTTTTCTTCACTTCATTTTGGTGGTCTAAAAGGAGCGAATAATTTTAATGATTCAATCAAAAATCGGACCAAAATTTGAATTCATTGACTCAAAAAACATATTTATGGATGTATTACTCGATAATATATGAAAATGTATTTTTAACTCCTTTTTGTATTTCTAAGATGGCAAATAATTGTTTCAATTGAAAATTGGATCAAAAATTCGAATTCAGAGCCTCAAAAATGTATCTCTCGATGTATCACTTGATAACATTGAAATTTTTTTCTAAACCCCATTTTGTCGCTACAAAGAGGGCCAACAATTGATTCAGTTGAAAATTGAATCCGAAATTTGAACTCGGCGTGCCTAAACACATATTTTACGATACATAACTCCATGTCATTTCAATAAAAATTTAATTATCTTGTTTGTGTTCTTAAGAGTCACAATTGGGCTCTCACACACATACACACACACGCGCGCGTGCGTACTTATGCACACTCACACTTGAGTAAAGTAAGAACATGGACACAATCTTGCAAAACTTCGTGTAAAGAGGTGAAATGTTGTGTGAATACAGCATACGCGGACAGACACGCATAGATCTGTAAAATATGCAAGCTCTGAATTCTTTCCCATTAATGAAGAACTGCTCAAGTTTTCAAGATTACAGTAAACCTATTTTTCAATTGAGATTGTAGACTGTGTTTATCCCAATTTTCAAATCAGTTGGTAGAGTGTTTATGCAGTGATTGTGTCACGAACATCCAAAAAACACTTTCACAAATTTATTGTATAAGTAAGGATTTACATCCAAGATCGAGATTCTGTGAGAGACATTTTGTGTCCGCTATGTTCAGCGTTAATCACAAAATTTGATAATATGCAGATTGCAGATTGTCCCTTAGAACAAAATTAGCAAAAGTCCAAAAGTGCCATTTTTACATTATGCATATCAAAATACTGTTTACGCTGCCCTCTATCATTTAGTAAAGCTATCTCAAGTCTATACCGCTTAGAAATTGAAATAAACACTAAATGCGTTCTATTTTATGTCACGGTGTGAAAGAATTTGTTCGTGCAGAACGAACTTAACTCCACTTTTCTGATTTATTTGTGCAGAAGTGACTCAACTCCGTTTTTTTTTTTTTGATTAATTTATTAGTGCAAAACTATTTAAGTCCAAGATATGCTACTTTTGCACCAACATTTTCATTCAGTGCTCAGTGAAAAAGTAGCTTATGTGGGACTTAAGATACCTCTGAATGATAATTTTGTTCAATAGGTACTATAAGTCCTTTAATTTGGAGGAAAGTAATATAATTGTAATTTTTTTGTGAAGAATGTCTTTACTTGGTTCCTCTTGTTAATATACTATAATTGGTTCCACATCCCGTTGTAATAACTGAAAAATATCAACATTCTGAACTTTTTTATCACTCTCCTAAAAAATAGCACTTTTGGACTTAGGGTAGTTTCATTCTAACGTGATGATGATCTAAAAATTAGTAAATTTTTCATCTCTAGATATTATCACTTACTGATGATGGATAGATAATATGCTTATATTTCAGGGGAGCTATTCCACTAATACTTTACATCATTCAACCAATTACACCATTTAAGCAAACTACATTATGTAAAAGAAGATGTGAATGGCGTAGGTGGCTGAAACAATGTAAAATGTTAGTGGAATAGACCTTCTGTTCAGCGAATTTTCCTCAAACTTTAAACCTATCTGAATCCTTTTTCATACCCAAAAACTAATCTTTAAATTTTATCAGCATTGCCTGTCTAGTTCTTCAGAATGCATTTACATAATATATGCATATATACATACATAGTACATACATACATTGAGGTGTCTGAACTGGACTGGCTCATGTATTTTGATATTTAAATGCAAATGACGTCATAGTACCCGAATTCTGAGACACTAATATGTTATTTTATTTCAAAGTTATATAATATTTTGAAAAGTCCTGTTTTTTGACTTAAGATACCCTATGGCTGAATTCTTCTTTGTCTGGTTAAATATCTCAAACATGATAAAACTTAGTTTACCTCTTGTCTTCAAATTATATCGGCGGATAATTTGTCTTTCACGATGAATAATAAACAAACAAGTGTAAAGAAGAGATGCCTAATAAGGTTTCAACCCACAAAAGGATTAAACTTTAAAAGAATGAACAGCAGAATTAATTTAAGAAATGAAATATAATACAAAAGAATAAATTACATTAAATAAAGCAGATAAATTAAGCAGAAGCAAAAATAATATGTAGGAATATTTGTAGACAACTCAGTAGAGGAAACCATTAATATCAAAATTGTGAATTTTTATACCTTCACCTACTAGATTGTCGTCATCAAACTATTGAATAATTTTGACAGATTTTTTGTAGATTGAAAAACTCCTAGCTTATAGATTTTAAGTTTAAGCGTTTTTTGTTTTTAATAATTTTGTAAAAAGGAAAAGTGAATGAGGTGAGATGAAAATATTAGACCAATATAGATGAGGATGCACCAGAACTAAATGCTCATTATATGCCAAAGAAGGTGTTACATGACCTTTAATGACAACGGATCCGCAGTTATCTGAATAGAGAGCTTGTCTAAAATTGTTGTCAACAACACACCAAATTTCCCTCCTATCCGAAAGACAAGAACTCCATCTGATCGTATGGTCAACAATTACTTACCCACAGGTACTTCATAAAAGATCACCTCGAAGTGCGATATGTTGATTGCAAAGGGAAATTTTTATCGTTACTACTAGAACCTTCATAATACAAAAAATAATCCTTAACCAATTTTTGGTCTCCAACTGAGCCTAGCCTAAAGTTTCATCACTGATCCTTCATGTCTCCAAGAGGTAAGAAATGTTCAGAATATTTTACATACTCAGATGGAGTGTTAATAACACTGAAATGTGCCTACTGTGAGGACTTAGACGTACGAATTAAATGATTTGGATTTACATTATCTGCCTTAAAAAGGACTATGAGAGAAAAATGAACCTAGTACCGGATATTGCTAACTTAAGAGTGATTCAATCATGTTGGTATGTTTTTCTCATTAGTCTTTTTATCGGCTAGGTTTCCATTACTTTTTTCTTCATACAAATAGTTTTGAAAAGCATAATCTGTAGTGTAAGCTCATACAGAAAGTATAATGCAAAATAAAATAAAAGAAAGCAGAGAGATATCTGCAGCATGCGTTTTACTAATAGGTTTTACCAGGCATTCAAATCTACATCGCATCATATCGCATCTTCACTATCAAATTAATCTGCCATGCAAAATGAAATTCTACTGTTCATAAAGGGTGTCATTTTTCTATCGGGTGTATCTGTAATTAAAATCTAAAGAACAGTTAGTAGTTTTGCCTGAAAAGGAATTTCATTTTATTAATGTCATCAGCATTTAGTCTTCATATTCTATTTTATTTCAAACACTATATTGTCTTTACTTAAGCTTTTTGTCTTCAAGATGTTGTCATCTTAAGTCATCATTGGAGTATCTTCAATTTGGAAAATATTTTTTGTGGGGATTCACCCCGTAGGGATCTGAGGCTCGGCCTCCGTCGATAGACGTTCGCCCCGGTCCATTACCGGTGGCTACTAATTGTCCACGGACACTAAAATAATACGTAGGCGCGGCCAAACAGAGCTACGTATATTTGTACTCTGTTTAGCCGCTAACCTAGCGCCGTTACATAGGCTAAACGGACGAACTACAGAACATATCAAATGTAGATTCGTTCTCCGTTTAGCCGATGTATATTACGACGCCGCGGCTAACGACGCGGCGTTCGGCAGACGGCGTAGAGTGGCGAAAGGTTTGTTCTTCGCCACTCACTGACACGGTGCGCGGGTACACCCGTATATACCCGCACATACATTATACAAAATTGCCAGTATACGATTCTCTCCAATAAAAGGGTTGGCACCCTCTTACCACTGTAAGTTGAGAGAGAACACGCAACACCACCGACGCCATTAATATTGGTCTTGGCGACCTTCTGGTGGGTATTAGCCAATACCTACAGTGGTGACCTCGACGTGATATTTTTTGCAGTCAGCTTGTTGGTTTTTTTTCGGGCGCTAGTCATTATTGCGCTTCTGGGCGAATTTCACTATTTTCTCTTTCAGACGTGGGCAAAACTAGGGCGCCTTTAGCGCTGCGGGCGATCACCTTTCGCTCCAACTCAGTTGGCAACCGTACTGAAGAGTACTAAATCCAGATCCTAAATTCAAGTGTGGGACATTCACCCCCTTGTTTTTAAATATATTTAACCCCCATTTTTTTGGAGGGGTAAATTGAATTTGGATCCTGGATACTGCGAAAGAGCCTCGTCATCTCTTTCCATCGCCACCTAGTTCTGCGGCAAATTCCAACAAAGCAGCAACTGTTTTTGACTTTGTAAATATTGAAGTTGAAAACAAAAATAAAAAGACTCGTAGCAACGAGCGCCAAAAGTTGGGAACTCAAATTTCCAATTTGGATCTTAATTCTGTTGTTCTGAGAAGTGGTAAAAAGATTTCCTCAAGTTCAAATCCATCCAACTTAGGTTCAATAAGAAAATTCAAATCTCTAGAAAATATCAGAATTCTAAATACACAGCAATCTGAAATTTTTTGTAACCGTTCAAATATGCCAAATCCAGCCTTTGAAGAAATTAACGCTGAGAATGCTAGACAACCAGCTGCAACAGCACAAACTGCTAGAGCTGAAGCCATTAGGTTAGAAAATGAGCGACTAGCTGCAGCCCAATTTCAAAATTACCAAAACCAAAATAACCAAAATGCGCAACCACAAAATTTTGAGCTTTTCCAACAATTTATGCAATTCATGCAAACTCAAAATATTAATCAAAATAAAAAACGTAGAGTAGACATACCGGAATTCTTACCTAATGAAATAGAGGTTTGGTTGTCTCTCGTCATTGGACGCTTCAAAACTGAAGAAATACCCAATGATAAAAGATACAATCACATGTGTGGAGGAATGCCTCCCCAAATTTTGCGCGTAATACCTAACATCATGGATTGTCCAAATGATGTTGAGGACAAATTCGACTGGTTTTGTAGAAAGGTTAGACTTGCTTTTGGTAAAACAAAAAATGAAGAAATCGATCAACTCATGGGCGGAATCCAAATAGGGGATGATAAACCCTCGATATTCATGGCCAGGTTATTGAAACTTAATAACAACGAAGTTTCACCAATGGTTCTAGCAAACCAATTCTGTAAACAATTACCTTCTAGTGTTGCCCAAACCTTAGCTGCAGTTGGGCTAAACCGGGTAAATGATGAAGATGAGTTGATGCGATTAGCTAAAGCCGCTGATAATGCACTTGAATTCAATAAAAAATCTACCATCTGTGCAATATCAAGCGGAGGGAATGAGATAGAGCGTTTGACAGCTCAAATTGCTGAACTTAAAGTTCAGGTAGAAAATAATAATAAAAAAAATAACAATAATAATAATAAAAACAAAAACGGCCAAAATCATTACTACGATCGATCAAAATCTCGTAGCAAAAATTTTTCAAGATCATCCAGATCTAGAGGCCCAAAATCTAATAACAATGAAAAACAGGGGAGAAGTGCAGGACGTACACCCCCTAACCAATCCAGGTCCAAATCTCCTTCCCGAAAAAAGGACTGGGATAGTGGCAAATGCTTCTATCATAATAAATATGGCGAAAATGCCGATCGTTGCCATCGAACTTGTAGTGAATGGGCAACTAAAGGCAGTTCAAAACAAAATAATTCGTCAAACTAGAAAGAGGGGCCATATCAGTGGCGACTGCCCCCTCTGAAAAATTCTCGCGCCGCCTGTTCATCAAGGACAGGAAACATAGGAGATGGTTCCTTATAGACTCAGGCGCAGACCTAAGTCTATTGCCAGCAACTAAAATACATAAGGTTCGTACTCCGAAATACCACCTCCATTCTGTGAACCACCAAAGTGTTCCAGCATATGGTTTAGAGACAAGCGAAGTAAACATCGGTTTCAGAAGAGACATGACGTGGTCCTTCACCGTTGCAGATATTCCAAATGCTATTCTTGGAGCTGATTTTTTGGCTCATTATAATCTTTTAATTGATCTGAAGTCTGCTAGATTAATTGATGGCACAACAGGACTTTATGTGGAAGGCAAAGCTCTGATGTACAAACTCTCAGATGCTCTAAACAGCTGCAGCAAAATTAACGAAAAATTTGTGAAAATTTTATCAGATTTTTCCGGAATCACCCAACCATCTTTTACAAAGATACCAACCTACGTACATGATACTAAACATCATATTGAAACAAAGGGACAGCCCTGTCATGCAAGAGCAAGACGACTGCCCCCTGATAGGTTGGCCGAAGCCAAACTCCAATATGCTAGAATGGTCAGTGAGGGTATATGCAGACCTTCAAAGAGCTCGTGGAGCTCCCCAATTCACATGACCAAGAAAGCAAATGGGAAATGGCGAATAGTTGGTGATTATAGAGCCTTGAACGCAAAAACCATCCCTGATAGATATCCAGTTCCTAACATCATGGATTTTAATGCCAATATGAAAGGCAAAACGCTTTTCTCAAAAATTGACATAAACTGGGCGTTCCATCACATACCTGTAGCTGAAAAAGATATACCAAAAACAGCACTAATCACACCCTTTGGGCTGTTTGAATACATAAGAATGCCTTTTGGACTCCGCAACGCGGCACAAACATTCCAACGATTTATCAATGGATTGTTAGGAGACTTGCCCTTCGCGTATGCTTATATTGACGATATCTGCATATGCTCTGCCGGTGATGAGAAACAGCACGAGAAAAATGTTAGAATCGTAATCCAGCGCCTTAACGCTGCCGGTCTAACTGTAAATCCAGCTAAATGCGAATACGCTGAACCTGAGATTGATTTCCTCGGCTATACTATCTCCACCAACGGCATATCTCCACAGAAGACCAGGATTAAGCCAATATTGGAGTTCCCGAAACCTTCCAACGTATCTGAACTCAGAAGATTCTTGGGAATGGTGAACTTCTACAGACGTTGCATGAAAAATGCAGCAGCTGAACAAGCCAAGCTGTTCGCATTAATTAAGACCAATAAGAAAAAAGATAAAACCCCGATCATTTGGGACAATGACGCCGAAAAGGCCTTTGAAAATGTCAAAAACTTGCTGGCTAATGCAACTATGTTGGCTCACCCAGACGACAGTCTGCCGTTGTGTATTGCTACCGATGCCTCTGACTTCGCATTAGGTGCAACCTTGTACCAAATCAAGGATAAGTCAAATCAACCGCTTGCGTTTTTTTCTAGAAAGCTCTCTACAACAGAGCGAAATTACAGTACCTATGACAGGGAATTACTCGGAATTTTTGCTGCTATAAAGCATTTCAGACACCATGTTGAAGGGAGACAGTTTACTGTATATACAGATCACCGTCCTCTCATACATGCTTTTACACAAAAAACCGAGCCAGCCTCACCCAGGCGGACTAGACAGTTGGATTTTGTTGGACAATTCACCACAGACATCCAACATATCGACGGAGAGTCAAATGCCTCTGCAGATGCTCTCAGTCGTATAGAAGCTGTCTCGTCTCCTGCTCAGCTTCCCTACTCTGATATTGCCAATGATCAGTTAGTAGATGAGGAACTGATAGACCTAATAGCCAATGAGCAAACAGGCCTAAAGCTGATGCAGAAAAAAATTCCCAATACTAACGTCCTACTAACTTATGACATAAGTACAGGCAAGAGTAGGCCATTCTTGCCGAAAAAATATAGAAAAATGGCGTTCGATAGTGTGCACAACCTATCGCACACAGGACCCAAAGGTACTGCAAATCTAGTAGCATCCCGTTTTGTTTGGCCGATGATGAAATCTGACTGCCATAAATGGGCTCGCAGTTGTCTGAACTGTCAAGAGTCCAAGGTAGGACGACATACAAAATCGCCACTCAAAAGATTTAAGACCACGCAGCGATTCAAACAAGTACATATAGATTTGGTTGGTCCATTACCACCATCTAAAGGGCACAGATACCTGTTTACAATGGTTGATCGTGTAACGAAATGGCCAGAAGCAATTCCACTGACAGAAATGTCAGCCATAACAATAGCCAATGAGCTGTACAAAAATTGGATTGCTCGCTTTGGTGTTCCAGAAGTCATTGTCACTGACCAAGGACGCCAATTCGAAAGCTCCATTTTTCAGGAGCTAGCCAAAAGGTTAGGAGTTAAACACTCCCACACCACTGCCTACCACCCACAAGCCAATGGCATAGTAGAAAGGTGGCATAGAGCTTTAAAAAGTTCAATAATGGCAGTTGATAATACAAGTTGGGTTGAAGCATTACCAACCATCTTGTTAGGCCTTCGTTCAGCACTCCAGACCGACTCAGGGTATTCTGCAGCGCAACTAGCGCTAGGCGAGGAGCTTCGCCTACCAGGGGACTTTTTCACCAATTCAAATGAAATAAGCCCCGAAACAATGGTGCAGCAAATACGCACCGATGCAAACAACTTCCTTAAACAGGCAGCTCCACATGGTCAGTCTAAAATCTATGTCTCGAGACATCTGGCCCAGACCTCACACGTCTTTGTCCGAGAACACAAAATGAAAATAGGACTGAGTAAACCATACGTCGGCCCATTTAAAGTAGTGTCACGTAACGAAAAGAACTTCGTGATACTTGTTGGAGGTCAGGAAAAAACAGTCTCCATTGATAGACTTAAACCTGCCTTCATACTCAATAACGATGCCAAGGAAATAAGAAAAACAAATGAGAAAATTGAGAAAACCCAGACTAAATCACAAGACCTCACAAATTCACTACAGGTTGATAACGAATTAGTCGAAACAAAAAACTCACAGGAAAATACAATAAAAAATAAAAATAAAATCATAAAAAATGTCAGATTCAATGACGACGTTAAATATAACGAATACAACCCTGACAAGCCAATAATTACTCGAAAAAGAGGTAGGCCTAAGGGAAGTAGGAAATTAAAAAACCAAATAGTAACCCGTAGGTCTGAACGATTAAAGCATACAAGAAAATAAAAATTGTCTAAACAAATTAGGCCAAATAAGTTGCTCGAATCATACGTGGCAACTCTATTAATTCTTAGCCTAAACATGTTTGCCAAAATAAGTTGCTCGAATCATACGTGGCAACTGAATAAAATTTTTCCACCATCAGATCGCTCGAATTATACGTGGCGATCGATTAAATAAATCACAAAAAAAAAAAAAAATAAATTTTTTTACAAAAAATTTTTTCAAATTAGAATTTCGCCGGTCACAGGATTCGAACCCGTACCGTGCGATGCTTTCTAAACTCTGGGATTATCGAAAAAATAAAATAAATAAAATTTTACATGTAGAAATCATCCATGCAATTAATAAAAACGAGAATACACTCTCACACAATAGGCAAACGTGCAATTGCAATGAAACACACCCTTATCATCAGATACTGAGGTAGAACCAATTCTAGGCTAAATGTACAATACCTAAACACTCGATGCATTATCTTGTGCGCATCTTTGTCAGACTAGGGAAATCAAATTGACACAGTGCACATAATTTATCTTGCACTTATTTCACTAGCCTAATTGAACGTCGTCTCGACAACTTGTCTTTTCGTGACTTCTTTCCTATGCTTTTTTTCAAATAATATTTCGAACTTAACTGTTCACTGTTTTCTCTCATTAATTCTTCTCTCGTTTTTCGAAACCTATTTTGCTTGGAAATTCCGGCGACTTTTCCCAAATGGCATCAACCCCGAACAAAGGTCTACTCGATCAGACCAATGAAACGGCTATTTAGCCTACGGTGACATTGCCACCCGCTCAATCCGAAGAAGACATGCTCGATGAAGATGAGGTGAATGCCGAACGTCTTTCTGAGGAAATGCGTAGGCGTTGCATCGTCGAACATCAGGCAGACTTGGATGCTGTGGAGCAGGAACTTCTTGGCACTCCACCATTACCACCTGTCACATCCACATCACGTGACATGGGGAATTTTAAACCCCAAAATACACCTCTTCCGCCACCCCCACCAGCAAATCAACAACCATTGGTTTCGGCCATGGATATTGGTACACCTGGTAGGCGTGAAGATCAATCGGTACCTAATTCTTCACCGATACCTAGGGCTCAATTGCCCATCATGCCACCTCCTGCTCTGGCACACTTAGCCCCTTTGGCCAATTTGCCTTACATGGCACCTTACCCGTCTCAATTACCCATCAATGAGCGGATGCCTCCACCTCCTTACCCTCCAGCGCCATACAACTATTACCATCCCACTTACTTTCCGAACCACCCTCGAAACACTTATCATCCCTACCAACCACCATCTCGTAACATTCATAATCGTGGAAATGGTCATCCCCGTAGACGTAGGGGACGAAACTCTCGCCAGCAATATCATGCTAGGCGTTTAGCTCTTTTCGAGGAGTATCGTAAGGCCGGCTCTGCAATTGGCCGGGCCATAGGCGACTGGGAGGAATTTAGCAGGGAGAAGAAGGAGAGGGATAGACAGCAGTAAATCCCCCCAATGTTGTGGTTTTTACCATTCGTATGCACTCATTAGGGGGGGAGTGCTGTGGGGATTCACCCCGTAGGGATCTGAGGCTCGGCCTCCGTCGATAGACGTTCGCCCCGGTCCATTACCGGTGGCTACTAATTGTCCACGGACACTAAAATAATACGTAGGCGCGGCCAAACAGAGCTACGTATATTTGTACTCTGTTTAGCCGCTAACCTAGCGCCGTTACATAGGCTAAACGGACGAACTACAGAACATATCAAATGTAGATTCGTTCTCCGTTTAGCCGATGTATATTACGACGCCGCGGCTAACGACGCGGCGTTCGGCAGACGGCGTAGAGTGGCGAAAGGTTTGTTCTTCGCCACTCACTGACACGGTGCGCGGGTACACCCGTATATACCCGCACATACATTATACAAAATTGCCAGTATACGATTCTCTCCAATAAAAGGGTTGGCACCCTCTTACCACTGTAAGTTGAGAGAGAACACGCAACACCGCCGACGCCATTAATATTGGTCTTGGCGACCTTCTGGTGGGTATTAGCCAATACCCACATTTTTATTTTTATACCACAAAAAATCTCAGACTTCTCAACATACGTACATATGTACATACATACATATATGCTTGTATTAAAGTAACTTAGGTATAGAATTTTTGAATTGATTTTGATTAGTAAAGTGGGAGATTTCCAAATTAATTTGAAACAGGTGAAAGAAAATTTAATTTCTTCACCATGGTGCAGAAATGGAGTTTTTTATCAATGGAATTTTTGTTTATTTCCTTACAGAACCATTTACATGTATGCAAGTGATGCAATGTTAGAAGGAAAAAGAGCTGTTTACATTGTGCTGCCTATAAACAATGCTAGTTCACCTCTCTGTAGTAATTTAATTATTTAAAAAAATTCCATTAATTAAAGAAGTTGACATATTTAATGGAATAAATAATAATCATTGGCGGATTTGTTGCAAAAAATATCATATGTAGCTAATTTGCCACTCATGATAATCAGGCTTGTTTTGCCAACAGATTGCATAAAATACTATTTCCTTTATTTCCCTCAAACTTTTAGAGAATAAATGAAGAGAAATGTAATAAACCATAGCACATATTTTCATTTTCTCAATTTTTTTGTGTTGGGTCAAAAAGAATAAAAAAGTGAGTTTAAATAGTGTTTAGGAGTATCCAGCCCCTTTATATAGGAAACCTGAATGGGAGAAATTGTTATGTTCAGTATCTTTCCTGATAAATCAAACTGATCTACAATGGATTCCAAGCCAGTTTTGATCGAATTGATTTTGTATATTTTTTCATCTAGGACCACTTGTTGTTTGATAATGATAAGAATATAAATTACAGAATATTTTTCTATAGTTTATTAGTTTTTGAAACAATCAACAATTTTGATTTTTTTAAGGTTCATTTCTGGAAAACTATTTAACGACAACAAAAGATTCATTATTTTTTGGTTGTAAGTTCAAGAAAATTTTCTTCTCTTTTCAACCATGTGGAATACCTTGTTGTAAAGAAGTATTCACACAAGAAGGTAATCAACTGCTTTGTATGTTATGCCACATCATACACAAATGTATGGGAGAGCCAAATCCTAGGCAAATAATGACAGTTTTTTAGCCAGTTTTGTGAGTTTATATAGAGAAATTGGCACACACACACACACACATATATACGTACATGTACATATGAAATTATGTCATCTAATTACGTCTCCTATTTTTTATATTGATAAGAAATGATGCAGTGCATTTGGTACTTGGCTGTGACATCACTAAGATTGTTATCAGGCAATTCGTCACTGCCCAAACAATGTATCTTAACTGTATATACATACAGGTAAGAACATACAAACGTACATGTGTTTATTTGTTTAATGTCATAGAGACAAATAATATTCCATCCTTTTTGGCAACAATTGTTGTCAAGGGGTACAAGTCCCTTTACCTCATTGGAGTCCCCACAAACCGTATCAATTCCAGCTGTCTATCTCAAGTAGTAGCTGAAGAATCATCAGGTGAAAGGAGAGAAGTTTTTTTCAGTATTAAAATGTTGTGTTTGTTGCAAAAATAATCAAAAATGGCCCACTGATAGTGCAATCTGATGAAAAGCTTATACCATTCTTGGATTTCATTGCCTATAATATAAAGTACATCTGTAGATATTTTTATACCTTTAATACCAAAAGCTATAAACATTATTTTCATTGATATTTCATTTGAAAAATTTTTTTCTCAATTTTTTGTTTCAGTTACTACTGTTAGTGTTGGGTGGGTAGGTAGTTGAAAGTTGGTTCTGCAGTTGGCAACAAATTGGTAGGTATCTACTTTTTTGTTTATGTCATGTCTTTTTCTGGAGATAGTTCAGTAAATTTGAGGAAAATCTGAATAAGACTTCATAAAATTCGATTTTTTTTGTTGTTTCTTTTAACCTACTTACTTCAATATTTTCCTACTATGGTATTTTCATTTTTTGAATGTTTTTTTGTTATGAAAAGATTGTCTTACATCATTTCTATCGCAGAAATTATTATCATAACCCACCAATCAGATAGTACTAATCTCCGGAGCTCATAAAGTTTAACTACATAGAGAAACTAAACAATTATTCTCTTGGTCACTCAACATTTTTATCCTTTCTTTCAAAATAAAGTCTGAAAACGTTTTATATTTGTCAGTTTTAGAGTTTGTTTACGGGGGCGGTGTACTCCTATGGTGTCGCAGGTAAAAACTGAATTTACTCCGCAGTTCGAAAATGAGTTTTTGGAGAAAAGAAATGAGGGTGTTTCAAGACGCAAAAACGTGTAAAAAGAGTGAAAATAAAATTAAATAAAATTCTCACAAAATTGAAAGAGAAATGTATCGAAAGCTCTTCGACGCTTTTTTTTCTCTTTCGTGTTTTGTTGCTAAGGAGAAATAGGGTCGAAAATTTATGAGAGTTACTCGAATATGAAATTAAATTTGTACTGTGTTCTGGCTTTTTCTGATAAGGCGCTCCTTTTTACTCGAAACAAATTATTATTTTTTGATATGTTTTCACCATTTCTTCTCAACTTAGGTAAGGTATACGTATTTCACTCGAATTACTTAATTATTTTTTCCAATTTATGGTGCCACAATCATTTATTTTCTCGTCAAATTTCTATGATTTCAAAATGTTTTTGGTAGGTAGGTTATTTTGGGATCCAAAATTGAATTTTTTTACATTTCTTCTTTATTGGTACAATAGCTCAAGGTTCATGGAATGGATACCTACAGTAAATTCGATTGAAGTTTGTGGCGACGGGTGATTGAGATTAACAAATGTGCTTGCATCCTAAACAATCATCTAACGGGACAAACTTACTTTTTGCACTCACAGCTCTGCACTTTGTCTGTATTGCATAATCTCATACTGAGCTCGGCTCACACACTTATATGAATAACAAACACACTCTGCCTTCTGTATTTGTGGTGGTGAATTATAATATCCACACTCACACCCACAAAGTTCAATACAAAAATTTCTTTCATAGTCATTAAAATACGTCTGTTCTCAATTCACTGGTCTCGACCAAATTTCCGTCTAAAATATTGCAGCCTATTCTTGTTGCCGAACACATCTTTTGAAACTGTTAGAAACTATCTGTTGATGAAAGTTGATGAAAAATAGCTAGTACCTAGCTACTTATACCTGTGATTCCTGTGATTTTCGAGTATATTAATTTTTTTTTGCAACACATGCCACAAAATTTACAGATTTACTTTCAACTTTCTTTTCAATTCCAAAAGTATGGAATTTTGGACCAGTGAATGAATTTTTTTTAGCCAGAGCAAAAGATGATAGCTGAGCAAAATGTGCTACAAAGTGTTTGGCTATTCCCATCAATTAATCAGACATCTTCCCAGGAGCACATGCACATGTGTCGCAATAAATAGCATTTGCAACTCATGCACAATGTGAGCCACTATACCCATGTTTTGTTTTCCACAAATAATGAAACTAGGGCTAACACTGAGGGAAGCTGTTCCACTACATTTGGGTTAATTCCACTCTTTTAATTGATGCATTCATCTTGCAAGAGTGGAATAGTAGTGTTGACACCACTGGGCAAATAAAACAAATTTCTTGACTCGTGCAATTACAATACTCATCTGCAACTCGTGTTACAAAAATTGCAACTTGTTAAGAATGAATCACTCAATTTGCTTTCTCATAGTGAAATTTATTCTATTGTTACCATAGAATATTAAATATAATAGGGGATGTATGCCAATCTAAATGCTGCTACAAAAAATGGCACCAATTTTAAAGTAGTTGTCTCCATTCTTACAGTACTAAATTCAAATTTATTTTCCTGTATTCGGGCTCATCAACAATTAGGTGAATTTTTTTTTTAATAATATTGAATTAAATAAACGAATAAATATAACTAATAATTCAGGAACCATATCAAACCTAATTTCATAGATTAAAGGGAGACAAAAATTGTACCATTCCTCAGGAGTGGGGATACTTCATCAAAAAAGTGGTGCTGTTTTTCATCTCACATGCTTCCTCTATCATATTTAATACTCTGTTAATGTTACCTTATGAGATAAACTGCAATTACCTACCTACACTAGTTTATACTATGTCTGTATTATTAAGCCTTAATTGAATAAGCAGTCATGTTTTCATTTACAGGCTGCCAAGGTGCCTCATATAATTAAAAACTGATTATTGCGCAATATTTTTCCTTATTATTCTTTATTATAACTTGTCAGCATAATATAAAGAAAATGTAAAATTTTGGATACAATAAACAGATCCATTCACCAGCCAAAGTAAATAATTATACATGGGAATGAAAGCTGCTTCAATGTACCTAGGTATCCTACCTCATAATATAAGTAGCTGTATTTTTCATTACCCAAGTATATTGTAAGTAAATGAGAAAAAATGTAAGTCTTGTAAGAAGAACAGAGTGAGAGAAAAAAGTAATTTCAAGACAGACAAATAGGTCCCGTTGACTAGCGATTGGAAATGAGGTGATAATGGAAGGAAATGGTGTGATTGAAAGAGGGGATAAACCGGTTTTCGGGCAAGGAGGTGCACTATAGCGTGCCTCATCGGTCCCCTTTGTTGAATGGAGAGCCATATCTGAGGCATGGAAAGGTCATAGAAAAGACGAGGAAAATGGGAGGTTATTGTCGAAATGATGAAACCTTTGTTGATGGATTAATGAGAAAAGGAGTGTGAGTTTGCAAAATTTTATATAAACAAATAAATTATGTCTGTCCTAGGCCGAATGGACTGGAATAAGTATTTATAGAAATTATACCCCATTAAGCTGTCATAAAGCTTATTACTGCCAGGTAAACACATGGCATGATGATGATAATGAGCCGCCATTTTGAGTTTCTTCACTGCATTATCACCAACGAGTGAACCAATCTTTTCACAAATAAGCTCATCGATTTATAAAATTGTTTTCCATCAGATGAACTACATTTTACTTACAATACCTTAAGTGTAAGCTTAAAAATTAAAGAAAATATGCATATTTTTATCAAAAAGTCATTTCCCTATACTTATCTCAAGAATCAATAAACTGATTTTTTTTGTTGTAATTGTATTATTAATCCATTCCTTAGTCTCGTATCTTTTGGCTTAGCTGTTCATCTTCATCCATCAGGGGCTAAAAAAGAGGGCCAATTTTGGCTTTTCACATGTTATCATCTAATATACCACAAAATATGTTTTTTTAAGCACTGAGTTTGAATTTGATGTTAATTTTTTCATTTGACACATTCCTCAAACCGTAGAGTCTTTAAAAGGCGGCTAATTTTGGCTGTTCATATTTTATTGTGTTATAACCAGGTTTTCTAACTTCTTTGGGTCACGACTCCCTTGATTCATCAGGAATTTTCCATGACGGCCTTGAGTCAGAACATGCCCAATATTTTTACTATATGAGTAATGTTAGTTGTTATCACAACACGATTCAGTAGATTTTATCCTTTGAGTATGTATGTAATGGTGGGCTGATTCTCCTAGTTCCATTTTTCAACGAAAGAGTTTTTTTGGGGAGTGAAATTAATGTAAGATGTGTATCTATATATTCGTATATCCGATATATATGTATAGATATAGTAATGTGCCAAATGGAGTAATTTCATTCCCCAAAAATGCTATGTGTGTCTGATAGTAACTATTCACAGAAATGTTACACGAATCAGCCCCCTATTGCATATATGCACATTCAAACATTTAATCTATTCAACAACTGGCTAATTACAATATGCATAGTTACATTCGATGGAAAACAATTATAGTGTCGTATAATTTAACCACACTGATTATTGTTCTTGAAAAATGTACTCGTGAAATTTTTTATTGAGCCCAAGCGCCCTTGCAAGCAAGTCAGGGCACCCAAGCGTACTGCAGTGCACAGTTTAAGAATCATTGGGGTAATACATCACCAAATATTTGTTTTGAGATACTGGTTTCAATTTTGACATATATTTTTTCATTTGAACCATTCTTCAATACCTAGAGTCTTAGAAAGGCGGCCAATTCTGACTCTTCATATCACAAATTTTTATAATAATTGATGACAAATGAATACTAAAAAGTATAAATCAAAGAAAAAAATTTATTTTGAAAGTATGGCAGGTATCTGTGGCAGCTGCTACTCTATAGCAGTACCCTTATTTTATCCATCCATAAGAGGCAGCCTTATGGCCTAATCAGCACGGAGGTTGACTTTCGTCGATGGATAAATATAGGTGTTGGTGGTTCAAATCCCTCAAGTGCCGATGCCTACATTGGTGACCCCAAGTCTAATAAGAGAATTGGCTTTCGCCCATCTGTCAGAACATGTCTGTATTCTTGACTGCCCACTGCCCCTTGGCTCTCCTTACTGACACGCATCGTGCCGAGGCTGCTGTCACAGCAGCAATTTGCAGGGGCAGCTTACAATGATTGCATATTCTCTTTCAACATCGTGCACCTCAAGCCTTCTTACTCGTGCCTTTAGCACTGAAGGGAGGTGGGTGTTGTAACTGCTGCGCCATGTAAATACTCTAAATTTATCCATCCATAAGAGGCAGCTCCGTAGCTTAATCAGTAGAGGTTGACTTTTGTGGACAGATGATGAACAGAGGTGTCGGGGGTTCGTATCTCCGAGCCACCAATATCTACATTGCCAATAAAATTGTATTCACTAGTGCTAACAGATTCAATGTGTATTGAAAATGAAAAAATAATTTGTATTTATCTTAGCTGCATCCAATATTTTAGGTTAATTGCTCCCACAAAGTCCATATAAATAATTATTTAGATACTACGGTCAAGTTCAAACGTTTAAACCACTACCTATCTGAAAGGCCGTCGCTGGTTGGGTTCATGATAACGAATGGGTGTAGAAATGTACCTAAGTGTGACATTCTAATCTGGCTAAGTGATTTCAGTGTGAGAATAATGTTATAACAACAAAAATACATACTTACTTCAGTGCTAAGTTCTCATCAATATTGGGTCAAGAATCACGGTTGTGATCAGTTTATTGTTTTCAAATCAACTGAACTTGCAGCAACCTCGTCTCAGTTGTTGTTTAGAAGTTTCAGTTTGACCAAGGTAAGTAGGTACCCACTCAGATATTTATGAGTGGGTGCAAATTATTATAAAATATCGGATGCAGCCAAAAATAAACTGGCGAAACATGTTTTTTCGTTTTTAGTTTAGGTTAAATCTGTTGGCGCTGGTCTGTACAATTTTTACTTTTTCATTTTCAACGGATCGGCTGCGCATGTAGCTGGGTACCTAAATATTTATTTTAGCAATCTAGCGATTTTTGATAGCAATGAAATTAAGGATATCGTTTACCTCAGTAAAGCGATTTTTATTCAATGCATCAGCAGCACTATTTGCTGTTTGTTTGACCTTTTTCTATATTCACTGGATTACAGGATGTTTATAGCTAATCACTTTGGGAGCAAATTTCGTTCATTCTTATAGGTTTGTTTGCGACCCGTTTACACCAAATCAGCAAAAATAACATTAGCTGTTCGCGTAAATTTATAAACGCAGCTTCAATTTTACTCCACATCTGGAGTGTGGACGACATACATCTGTAGAACGAGGTTGAGGATATATTTAGGGATGACAGACGCCATTTTTGATCCAAAATACTCGGATATTTTATGTGAGTTGAGCGAATGCTTCCGTCAACCGATAAAGCGAATGATGCTCTGAGTAGGTACTTTCTGATCAAAAACTGTCGTCTGTCCTTCGAGTGCTTTACGGTCAGTGGTACAAAGTTCCAATGGCAAAAGTTAGTTCATTTAGAAAGACGCAAGTGTACCTAAGTACCGCTTATCGCTTGTTTTTATTCGTTAAGTAGATACTTATAACCGCATATTTGTATCATCATTTTATTTTTGTCCTGACGCTGCGTTTATACTTCACACCAAATGAACCGCAGTTGAGATAGTTTGTCGGCACTCTCCTCTAGTACACCCCCATTGTTCTGGAACAATTTCTATGACATCAAAATATTATGAAGCTCTCACTTTGGCCATGAGAACTTGGTTTTTTTTTTGGGGGTAAACCAGGAAACTTCCTCTTTCTCCGACATTTATCTTTAAACAAAAAATTGTGTTTCAGATATTTCCGGCGTCTCTACTTAAATAATGATAAACAATTCTCAAATGTTTCTTCACAAAAATGCTAAATTTTTACCAATTAACTAATCATAAAATAAAAAGTATTCCGAATGATACATTCTTGCTCGATTTTTTCGTTCAACACCTTGCAAATTTTCTTCAAAAAGGGTCAAGAGTTTCTTTTACAGAATCATTTTTAGTTATAAATTAGAGAATCCCATTTTTTCACGTAAGTATTTTACGTTCTTTCCTCACCAATTAGGATTTCATACGGTTTTTGGCTAATCGTTTTATTGTTGTTTGGGATGTCCATTTCATTTGAGTTTATAAGTAGGCTACCCAGATTCTTACGAAATGGTTTCAACAAATATGTAGTACCTAATTTTTTTTTTTACTTACGTAAGACGATCACAATATAAAAGTGAGTATAGCCTGTAAGTACCTACCTACAAATGTAACGTTTCGCATAAATTTCATTTCAGGCAGCAGAAAGTGGCAATTTGGAAGATTTCAATAGACTCTACTTGGCTGACACAACCAGACTTTCGGTGAAAGATTCCAAAGGTCGAGCACCAGCTCATCAAGCTGCAGCTAGAAATCGAGTTATTATTTTGCAGTTCATTAAAAATCACGGTGGAGGTAAATTAAAAAAAAACCTTCACATACATACAGGTGAAAATTTAAAGAAAAACAGTCGTGATGATTTTAGAAAAAAAAAAAAAAAAAAAATTGGACCCTATGTGTGAGAATTTAAGATTTTTGGGTCGGTTGTTTTCGTGTTTTATTTACATTCGCAAATACTTTTCATAGATCTGGCGTTGTTAATTGAAGTCTTATGGGCTTCTACTGCAGGGCGTAGACCCATATTGAGTCGTATTGAAAACTGGCATAAACAAAAACTCCAGTGTACTTTGTGTATTTGGCTCGAAAGTAATTCAGTACCATACTACTTTTCTTGTAAGCACAATACAGTACCTACTTAAAATTGTTTTCTCAGCTTTTGACAGTATCGCCTGCTGAGAAAAATTGGGGTGAAATTCTAAAATTGCCATTTCGAGAAAATCGATATCGAAGTTACGATGTGATTTCGATTCCTTCATTAACTGTCCTTTACAAAATTTAGGTGTTCCATTTTTGTCCCACGTTTAGCACAATTTCTTACCATATCCAAGTGGTACCTAATGTAATTTGGAGGATTCGGTAATTGTTTCCTCATATTCGCAATATGATCGAATTACAAAAATTTGACATGCGCTTATCCGTTCTATAAGCTGTTCATTTATCAAAAGCCCTTCCTTCGATTTGGATTCGATTGCTTTCAACCAGTGCTAAGTTAAATAAACTAGAAAACCCAAGCCCCCCTAAAAAAAGTAACAAAATAACCTTTGTAGATACCTACCTATTTCGGGGAGTATTAAACAGACTAGAATAGCCTGGGATGTGTGAGCTCTATTTATACAGATACAGGGACTCTTGAATGGGGTATCTGGACCTTTTATCGAATCGTTTTTATCGAACGACCATTGCTCCGAAACCCAGTTAGGTATACCGAATATATTTATTTTACGGAACCCATTTTATAGAGAAAAACCGAAAATTTGAAAAGCTGTTTATTTTTTCATTTTTTCAAATAAATATACTTGAAAAATGGGCATTTCTCTAGTTCTTTATCTTATTTTATTATTATTTTGGTGGTTATAGTTGGGTGAGGTTTTTTTTTTTTTTTTTTCAAATAAAAAAGACTAGGAAATTGCATTTTTTCATTCCTTCTTTTTATCAAAATTTTATTGGAAAAGGTAATTATTATTTGGAAAAATACCGGTAAATTAGAATTTGGACAAATAGTAATTCGATAATTTTCCATTCGGTATTTTGGATTTGGTAAAATGGCCAGAAATCTTCGAATGGGATAAGAGAAGTGAAATGACTCTTGTTTATGACCTGAGGCGTCCGAAATCGATTCCTGCCACAGTCGCTAATATTTTATGAGGCATACGAAATCGATCTCAGTTACGTGTCATAAAGTCAACCTTTAATGTATAGTGGTGTTTAAATGCTAATGACGTCACAATGTCCTAAAGTTAGGGCATCATGCAGCCGAAACACTGACTCGAGGGGTCTTGAATTGTGTCTTCAAGACATTTTATTTTTTGACTTTGACTATGTCCTACGGCTGAATTCTTCTTGACTTGAATTAGGCTTCATCAGACACGGCAAAATGCAGCTTACTTTTGTCTTCATACCTCAGCAAATTAATATGACAAATCAGCAATAAGCTAAGTTGTGTGGAAAGAAAAGCCTAACAAAGTTTCGATCCATACAAGGTTCGAAACTTACAAAAACGAACAGCAGAATTATTTTGTCAAAGACTATAATTACAAAAGAACTATAGTGTCGACAAAGCGGAACAAAGCATAGTGTGTAGCGAAAAAAATAAAAAGTTAAAAAAAAAAAGCTATTGCAGACAACAAGTAGGGGAAACCATCAGAAAGTTGTTGTGTCTTCACCTAATTGTGTGTCTTCATGAGTGATGATTTTAGTTGTGTAAAAGACTCCTAATATGAAACTTTAGGTCTCGGAGCTTTTGGTTATAAGTGAGGGTGAGGTGAGAAAATACTGACATAGATGGAATCAAATCCACTATGTGAAATAGAAGGCTCTACGCGGCCTTTATATGACAGAGCAAGGCAGTCATCTCGAACCAAGCTTGTCTGGAATTTGTCTTCAACACACCAAATTTCCCTCCTAGCAGATGCCAGGAACTCCATCTGATCGTATTGTTGACGGAAACTTCACCTCGTAGGTGTTTTTAAAAGATCGCCTTGAAGTGCGATATACAACTGGCGAAACTAAGAATGCCTTGCGTGTCGTCACTACTGATCCTTTGTGACGAACGAACATCCCTAATTAGCCTTTGTCTTCAACTGAACCTATCTGGAACACAAACTACTATCCTAGTTGTCTTCAAGGTAGAGCCGGTTGAATCATATTCTACATCCGTGGATGGTACACTTATTAAAATTGCCTAACGTGAGGACTTAGACTTACGACTTGTGATTTGGACTTAGCTGTCATCCGCCTACACAAGAAGGACTCATTTGCAAAGACGAACCTAGTACCGGGTGTCGCCAGTGCAAAATCGAGAGTGAATTAAAATTAGAATTCGTCTTCACAAATGAGTTATTCTTGTCGAGGAAATTTCCCCACTTATTGTCTGTTAATTGCCTTCAAACATGCGATGTCGATAACATAAGCGAGAGGAATTACCAAAATGTCTACAACCAATGAAATTACAGATATTTGAAATTAATATACGTCGACATACAATAGGTAAAAGCGCACGTGGATGACTGATAAAGCACAATATAATAAAATATATTAAATGACTGCAAACCGCAAGCAAAGCGTGGAGCGAGCAAAGATAAAAAAGGTTGGCTGCATTCATGTCCGGCGATGGGTTTTTACTTCCATTCGATTCGTCTTCATTTACTATATATTTCATGGCGCCAGTCTGTCGGATCGAACCAAATTATTGTCTGAAATTGTCTGAATTTGGCTAAGTTGTCGCTGAAATAAAATACGTTATAATTGCCTGAAAGAGAATCAGATTTTATTTCTGTCTTCATGTCTTCATCTGAATACGAGTTCGAATTCGGATAATATAATGTCCGAATTCGAATTTTGTCTCTTAAAAATTTGTCTGAACTTGTGACGTCATTATTCTGTCTTATATTTGTCGAAAATAATTTTTATTTCAAGGTCCAGATCTCGGACTTCTCAGACCCTACTCACTTAATATTATTGTTGTTGAAACTGAGTAAAAAACTGATAAGTCTGGTAGTTATTGAAACACGATAATTTTAGAGTAATTTCAAAACCATTAAATTTAGCTTTTACGATGTTGGAGTTTTAGTGCAGTTTTCTTAGAACTTATTTGATTAGTTACTGTTTGGTTTCTCAAAATATGTTCCGAATTAACGCAATTGGAAAGTTTTATAGTTTTTACTTTGGGTAAGGATCTTTTGTAGCAGGTATGCGCATGATGGTGATAAGAGATGAGCAGCCATCTTATGTTATTCGGTTTTTTAAGCAACTGATAGTTGTTCATGAATTTTACATTGTTTATTATTACCGTATATATATAATTAATAACATAAAATGGTGGTTCATCTCTTATCACCTTCATGCACATACGTGCTAGTAAAGAGCCTGACTTCAGCCTTTCCCATCGGTAGTTATATCACCATATTTTTTCTTTAAAAAATCAGTCACATATTTCACTAAAACTAAATAATTGTTTCCAGCCTAAACCCAAACACGATATAATTTTTCAACAGTGTTCAATTTTTTTGTTGACTTCTTGTTACTTACGGGATTAGTAAGTGAAAGGGTAAAATTCAGATACAAATTCAAATATAGACACCGTCCAAATTTGTATTGTATTGAAAAACAAAAAAATATGTATCATCAATAATTTTGCTTTTCATACATACTTGGTGGCAGAATGGCTAATGTGATAGTATCTGCCATGTTTTGCCCATAAACGAAGGTTTCTTAGTTTAATTTTAGACAAAGCCTCGCACATGGGAGATAAGTACAATTTTTTGACCTTGGGATACGTCTAATTGATCAGTGCGAAAAGGAAACTTTTGGGAGACCAATACACAAAGAGCGATGTACGAAATGCGACACAGAATGCGTGGGCATTATTTTCAGTCTGAAGGTTATACTTTTTACAACTTGAGCTTTAATCAGGATTGAGGACGCGATTCTCTGTTTTTATTCACCTTAGTGAATCCCAATTGACTGATATATCCACGAAGCGAAAATTGCCTAGTCGCAAATTTTGGGGTTGAGAAACCAACTTTTGTAAGACCGAAATTATTAAGCTGGTTTTTAGATACCGTATTCCGCAGAACGAAATTTAAAAGAAATTTGCAATAGTTTCCATCATTATTCTCCTGCTCAGGACCAACTGAAAAGTGAAAATCGGATCCCAAGATTACTTCCATCATTCCGACTTCCTTTGTAAGTGAGTAAAGTTGCCTTTGACACTAGAAATAGGACGTACTGAGTTGATTTTTGAAAAATATCCTATGGAAATGAAAAAATTTATTGTAGGGGGACTGTGTCTAAGACTGCGCCCCTAATTTGTCCAATGGACATAGTTTCTCTCTTACTGATGAAAATTTTACTGTATGTTCCTAAAACACTCGACTGTAATATATTATTTTGAGGAAAAAAACTATCATCTTTCTTTCAATTTTATAAAAATAAAGTAAAGTGCGCAATCTTAGGATGATGTGTGCTTAAGATTGCGCATCAGTTAATTTATTAAAAAATAGGTCGAAAGATTTCGTGGTCTATTGCAAAAAACAAATTCAAATGGAAGTACAAACATTAGATTACTGACGTTTATCTTCATCAAGACACAACTCAAAAGTATAGTCTAAAGTGTAAGTTATACGAATAATTTTGTTTCACCATAACTATCCTGAGGCCACCACTTTTTGGCTTTTTCAAACATTTTTGGCCATAACAGATTTTAATTTGATTTCTCTGTGCTCCTGCAATATAACAATGTTTAAATAACCTTTTGATTTGTTTATAATTACCAAGGTTATTATTGAAATTCTGAAATGTGCGAGTGCGCAATCTTAGGAAGTATCAATGCTAACAGTACATCTTGAAATAACCAACGAATAACATAGAATAGAAATAATATTTAGCTTTTTGGTGAAATTATTATTTTTTTCTTATGAGTACAACCGTAAGTACCTATGTGCGCTTTTCAAAAAATTTGAGTAAAACTATAAAGAAAATATTTTCACTGACAAGGTGTGACCAAGTAAGTCGTAGAATTCGAAACAGCGTTAGTTACTTGATCCAGGAAACGAAATTTGCTCATTGATTGTGGTACACACGTTACCATTTTTGAGAACAAGTCAATGCGCAAACTTATTACGTAGGGAAGTGCGCAATTCTGGGTACAGCTCCCCTGCCTATCTATCCTGCGTGGGTGTAATACTTTGAAATCGGGCAGTGTTTCGACAATATTTACCGAGGGGCAAAAGTTTTTGCAGCTTCTTATACCTGTCCAGCAATTTTCACTTTCTGATACTACCCAAGTGCGAACGTGTATTCGATATTATTGATTTTAAATACCCAGTCACCGTTATTGTCATCGAAGGGTAGTTGGGTACTGAAATTCATCCCTACAAACTAATGCACACGGAAACGAAGCAACGTGCTCCGTGCATCGAAACTGTCAATCGTTATGGGCTGTAGGGGATGAATTCAGCCCACGTACGTATTTCAGCGAGAATATTGGGGCTGTTTTTACGGTCACGGCTCAAAGTTTGGCATTTTTTTTGTCACTTACCCACTGTTCTCAGCAGGCAGTTTTACCTGTGTAGTAAATTTGTACTTTACCAAAGCGGTACCATTTAAAAAACATTGTCTGATATTAGTTTGGTATAATTTCGCTTTCTGTACTTTTTTCGGATAAAAGCTGCTATAAAAATGTGCTTTTTTCGAACAGAATACAATTCGCGTAATTCTATTTTCAGTATTTCTAAGAGCGTTTTTTCTCCCGCCCCAATTTCGTATTCGATCAAAATCGAGGACAATAAAAAGTACATTATTATCTCTGGAACAAGGTACTGTTCCTACCGATTTGTATTGCCTATCGCACATTTCACAGGAGCGTAGAAGAATGTTCGTTACTTCGACGTGCCAATCGAGTTATTCGAATTATGCGAATTTTTTTCTTTTTCTTTTTTTTCTTTTCTTTTTCTTTTTCTTTTTTTTTTTTTTTTGTTTGTATACCAGCATATTATACCATTGTTCGTTTGCAATTCGATTTGTGTGTACTTTACAGATTTAAATTGTCAAGATGCGGCTGGTAACACGCCGTTGCACATCGCTATTGAGAATGAAGCTTACGAGGCTATCGAATTTTTGCTGCAAAAGTAATTACCTATGATAAATAACAAATTATTCACCTATTCTGTTTTGTTCGCATCGGTTTGCGAAAAAAGTTCAGCTGGAATGCGCATATTCAACCGGGCTACACAGTTCGAGGGTATTTTTTGTAAGTTCGAAAAACCTGATAGGTACCTACATTGGTTATATCGACTGTAGATGAGTTTTCATTCGCAAATGCGATCAACGAAAACTGGCTGTTGTTTTAAACACTCGCCGGAGAAGGTTTAATTTTAATTTTAATCGCAACAATGTTCCGTCTATCCACTCGAAGGGAGTGAAAAAAACCACACGTAAATTTTACGTGTATAACAGATCAAAATCAAGAATAAACTTTAAAACGAAACAAAGTTATCGAAGTTTTAAGGGCATTGTGGTTGGCCATAGGGTAGAGGGTAGGATGAGGTACAAAAACTTTAGCGCAGCAATACTTGGATAGAAAACCCAGTTCGACAATTTACCTCTACAATAATTCAACAAATTATCCTGAATTCCAAATACCTACGTGAAAAAATAATTGCAAAAAACAAACGATGGTTGTCGATATCTAAAAAACGTATGGATACATCGAAATTTCGTTGTTACAGTTTCGAGTAAAATAAATAAAATAACCCTTTGCGTTGTAAATACGGAAAATATACTTCAAGAAACACAGGCAACTCGCTTTTTTCCAGCAAATACCTATTTTTTATTCTTTGCGACTGTAGAATACCTTTTCGTGAGAGATATTCTCACCAGAAGGAAATTCAACAGAATTTAAGCGTGTTCAGCCACTTCGTACGTAAGTACGGGTAAGCCAGAACCAGACCGAACACTGGCGATTTTAGAGCCAGTTTGGGCGGTTTATATACGGCTTATTCACACGCATACAAACACACGTACGTAAGGTAATACGTACGTCAGTGAGGGCGGCCAGGTCGCATCATCCCCTATCATGATAAGAGATTGCTGGTTGGTTCGTGTACGGATCGTGACATTGTTTGGTGATGTCACGATTCGGTACTCGTACATTACCTGCATGTACTTGCAGGTAATTACGATCGAACGTATTTTGTGTTTCGTTTAACATCATATAGACGAGTAATTGGCCTGCCCTTTGGGGCGGCAAAGGTTGTTGAGGGGTCTGAGCCCCTTTACCTCATACCAGTGAGTCCCCATAGCTACTCCCCCCAGTTTTTGCGCCGCAAAAATGATCAAAAATACGCAAGCCTGGGGGGGACATGCGGGTTTATGAGCGCCTCTTCTGGTCTGCCTCCCACTTGGCCAGCGCGCTCCCAACTGCAGCACCAACGCATTCGTATGACTGCCTTCTTGCGTCGGCGCTCCTGGTACTGGGCGTGGCTGCCTTCTCCCCTATGCCTCGGTGGATGAGTTTTTGTGTAGGCATAGGGGTGGCAGCAGGAGTGAGGGGGCAGCAGTCATTTAAAGACTGGTTTCCTTAACATCGGAGAGTTCGAAGTCTCCGATGCTAAGGTAGCCATCTTAGCTTTCTCGTTTGCTGCCCGCTCAGCCGTGAAGAGGAACTTCATCGGCTCCCTGGTCTCCATGGGTTTCGACACCGATCTTGGGGTTTCCGATTCCGAGGCCGATTCCGGTGGTGACCGGGGAGGAGAGATAATAAGCGGGAGCGGAGTTGTCATCTCCGACAAGACTTGATCAACAGGAGGAGCTGTATCCATGAGGAGCTCCTCCTCTATCCAATCCAGCTCCGTTCTTTGCTCGGTCTTCCACTGAGTCTGTGAGGGCTCAGCAGTTTTCTGGGCAAATTGGGAGGTGGCGGACTTTAGGATAGGATTCGTTGGCAGTGACATTATAAGGTTATTTAGAAAAAGGAACCAAAAATATATCAGAAAAACATGTCCAAGTATTCTGGCAGTTCTGAAATGGGTGATTTTACTTCGTTTTTTGATTTACCATCACAGTTATTTTTCTTTATTTTCGAATCTTCTTATTAACATGTAGAGGGGATAGCGCTTAAAATTCTCGGCCGTATGCAAGTTTTCCAGTTAAGTTATGATCAGTTTAAGCAGAGTTATGCCTGAAATAAACTCAGTGAATATAATTTTTCGAATTTCTATTACAAAGGAATCTCCGCTTGTGAAGTCACAACGTTGAGATAATCTTTGTGTTTAACGGTAAACGCACGTTGCAATGTTTTGTTTCCATATTGCACATGGATTTGTTTATTCCTGTCGTTTTCTTTTTGTTGGCATCCCTCGTTTACTTATCTCTGGAGTTTCTTTTGTCTCGCGGAGTTCCGATATTCCTCACATATTTTTAGCGGGTGTTAACTTACGTAGCGGATATTACTTTTTCGGGAGTAAATTTTATTTTCTTCGCATTAACCTCTCGGACATGCGAGAAGGGCGGGAATTTTTACGTTTTTTACTGCCAGGGGGCCTGCCTCTTTTAAGTGGACATAAGGGGGCCTCAGGATCAAATGTTTTGGTTGTAACATTGTCCAAAAATCTTACTGACTTCTTTGGTGTTTTCTGTTGTGAGGTATTTTTCTCACTTTTTTCGACGGATTTGTCTGTGTTTATTGGTGAATCCGTCTGTATATTTTCTACATTTTCCTTCTGCAACCTTTTTATTCTTTTATCGTCACTTACCATGTATGCAGGCTTCAATCTGTCGATTGAAATTGTTCGAGGTTCGCCTACAATGAGTATCACAAAGTTTTTCTCGTCTCGTGATTCTACTTTGTAAGGACCGGCGTATGGTTTTTCCAGCGCAGATCTCATTTTTTCGTCTCTAACAAATACGTGTGAGGTATTGGCCAAGTGTTTCGAGATGTAAATCTTGGGCTGGCCAAGGCAAGCTGCCTGTTTTAGAAAGTTGTTGGCATCATTTCTTATGTTTTGTACAATGATTTTGGGGCTAACTTCTTTCGATTCTGTGAAGAAGTCCCCTGGGAGGCGTAGCTCTTCGCCAAATGCTAATTGCGCTGCAGAGTGACCTGTATCAGTTTGTAGGGCAGATCAAAGGCCTAAGAGGATGGTAGGAAGTATATCTACCCATCTCTTAGTATCATGGGACATGATAGAGGCTTTGAGGGCTCTATGCCATCTCTCGATTTTGCCATTGGCTTGAGGATGGTAAGCTGTGGTATGACTGTGTTGAACACCCAGTTTATTGGACAGCTCTTTGAAGAGCGAGCTCTCGAATTGGCAACCTTGGTCTGTAACTATGACTTCTGGTACACCGTACCTCGCAATCCAGGTATCGTATAACCTTGCAGCTACTGTGGGAGCTGATATCTCATGTAGAGGGATTGTTTCTGGCCATCGTGTTGCCCTGTCTATTATCGTCAACAGGTATCTGTGTCCTTGAGATGGTGGCAATGGGCCTACCAAATCCATATGAACTGTTTTAAACCGCTCTGTTTGTTTGAAGGATTTGAGGGGCGAGCGAGTGTGTCTTCCTACTTTGGATTCTTGACAGTTCAGGCAACTGCGAGCCCATTTGTTGCAGTCAGACTTCATTTGTGGCCATACAAACCTTTCCGAAATTCATTTAGCACTACATTGTTCAAAGCCAGCCTGCGATATTTTACCGGTAGAAATGGCCTATTCTTACCTGTACTGATGTCACATGTTAATAAAACATCAGTACCGGGAATTTTTCACTGTCTCAATTTGAAAGTAGTATCATCGTTCGATTATAACTCTTGCAATTCTGCATCCTTAAGCTGTGCTTTAGCTATTTCAGCATAAGGCAATTGGACAGGAGCCGAGATAGCTTCGATTCTACTCAAGGCATCAGCTGGAGTATTAAGTTCTCCACTTATATACTGGATGTCGGTAGTCAATTGACCAATATAGTCTAATTGTCGCGCTCTTCTCGGCAATGCCAGTTCTGCTTTTTGTGTGAAGGAATATGTTAGGGGTTTATGGTCAGTATACACAGAAAAACATCTACCCTCTAATTGGTGCCTGAAATGCTTCAACGCAGCAAAAATTCCGAGCAATTCCCTATCGTATGTGCTATAGTTCTTTTCTGTTTTTGAGAGCTTCCTTGAGAAGAAAGCTAGCGGTAACTTTTTTTTGTCCTTATCCAATTGGTACAAGGTTGCACCAATAGCAAAATCAGATGCATCGGTACTCACACAAAACAGCAGGCTTTTGTCTGGATGAGCCAATAGAGTTGCATTTGCCAGTATATCATTGATTTTCTCAAAGGCCTTTTCGGCTTCTTCATTCCATTCGAGTGGAGTTTTGTCTTTCTTTTTACTTGTCTTAATTAGTGCAAACAGCTTACTTTGTTCGGCTGCTACATTCTTCATGCAACGTCTGTAGAAGTTCACCATCCCCAAGAAACGCCTGAGTTCAGCGACATTTGAGGGTTTCGGGAAGTTCAATATTGGCTCTACTTTGGTCTTCAAGGGGGAAATGCCTTCGGTCGAGACTTTGTAGCCGAGGAAGTCAATTTCAGTTTATGCGTATAAGCTTTTACCTACGTTGATAGTGAGTCCGGTGGCGTGTATACGCTGTACCACGGCTCTCACATTCTCCTCGTGCTGTTGCTCACCGCCTTCAGAGCAAATGCAGATATCATCCAAGTATGCATATGCAAACGGCAATTCCCTAAACAGTCCATTGATAAATCTCTGGAAAGTTTGTGCTGAGTTGCGAAGTCCAAACAGCATTCGAAGGTATCTTTGGTAGGTCCTGGTCGGCCATAGGAATTTGGTGGAATGCCCAGTTGATGTCAATTTTGGTGAACATCGTTTTACCCTTCATGTTCACGTTGAAGTCCATTATGTTGGGGACTGGGTAACGATCTGGAACTGTTATGGCATTTAAGGCTCTGTAGTCTCCAACAATTCGCCACTCTCCACTTGCTTTTTTGGTCATGTGGATAGGGGAGCTCCGTGAGCTTTTTGAGGGGTGACATACGCCCTCCTCAATGATGCAATGAAAGTACTCCCTTGCCACTTTGAGTTTGTCAGGCAGTAACCTTCGTGCTCTAGCGTGGCAAGGCTGTCCTTTGGTTTCTATGTAATGAACCATATCGTGTTTGTATGTAGGATGCCTGTGAATTGATGGTTGAGTGACTCCAGAATAGTCAGACAGGATCCGTAAGAGTTGTCCGTCGACGTTTGTACAGCTGGATATGTTTGTGTCCAGTTTGTACGCATGCGTTTTGACATCCACACAATTTTTAGTTTCACTATTGATCAGTTTGCTGTGTTTGAGGTCAATGATCAGGCCATAATGTGCAAGAAAATCTGCACCCAGGATTGGGTTTGGAACATCAGCAACCGTGAAGGACCACGTTATTTTTTCCTTAAGTCCGATGTAGACTTTGCTGGTCTCAAGTCCGTAAGCTGGAAGGTTTTGACCATTCACAGTACGGAGATAGTATTTTGGAGGAAGTACTTTCTTGTTTTTATTTACTGGCAATATACTCAAGTCTGCACCTGAGTCTATTAAGTACCATCTCCTGTTAGTCCTGTCCTTGACAAACACGTGGCATGAGTGTTTTTCCGAGGGGTCTTTGGCCGCATAGATGGCCCCTCGTTCTAGTTTGACGCTTCCTTATTGTAGGATTTACCCCACCATTTGCACCTGTTGTTGCATTCGGTGGCCTCCGCGCCAAACTGGTTGTGGAAGAAACAACTTTTATCATCCTAATTTCGAGACTGGGTTTTGGGAGATGATGTTCTAGGGGGAGTTGAACTCTGACCCCTGGTACTGGAACTAGATCTGCGGTCTCTGGACCGGGACTGACGTCCTCTGCTATTGCTGTTGTTGTTGTTGTTTCTACTTTTAGATCTTTGTCGCCAGCTGCTGTTGGGTTTCGTTGAGCCTTGGCTTTTGTTCCGTTTAACTTCCTCGGTCAACTGAGCTATTTGGGCTCTAAGTTGAGCGAATTCTCCAGTCTCTGCAGATACTGCACTGACCACCGGCTTTGACCTGGTGTATTCAAGCGCATTATCTGCTGATTTCGCAAGGAAGTCCAAGTCTGCGGATGTATTGTTCACAGTTGAACCAACGGCAGCTAGGCATTGCACAACACTTTGTGGAAGTTGCTTGCAAAATTGGTTGCCTATGACAGAAGGGGCTACGATATTATCCGCCTTCTGCCTTAACTTCGCCATGAAGATCAAGTACCACCCATCACATCATCAATTATTTCGTTCTTCGTTTTTCCGAAAACGTTCTTGATCTTCTTGACAAACCAGGCATATTTGTCTTCTTCTGTCGAAGGGCATTCCATGATGTCCGGAATGTGGCGGATTATCTGCAGGGGCATGCCTCCACAGATGTGTAAGTACCGCTGGTTCAGTGTTATGTTTTCTGTCTTGAACCTGCCTTCCAAGAGTGTCAACCACAAATCTACCTCATTGGGCAGAAATTCCGGGATCTCTATCCTCCGTCTATAGAAGTTGGGGTTTTGTCCTGGCTGCAATTGCAAAAGTTGCATAATCTGTGCCAAGACTTCGGGTGTCAGCTGCGGCTGACTACTACCTCCCTGCGATGGTTGTGGGTTTTCAGTTGGTGGTGGAACCTTTGCTATGTCTTTCTGATGACAAGCGTATTCCACAGAACTACTTCCTTCCTTGCTGGTTGAAAACACTGGCTCCTGTGTTTGTAGGACAGGTGTTTTTGGGTCAGAACTTTGGCTTAAAGTTCGACCACTTCACAATGTTTTGACTGCTAGTTCTTCTTTATTTATTGCAGTTCCCAGTCGTGCTAATTCTGGGTGTTGAGGGCCTTCTTCAGTTTTTGGTAAATTTGTAGAGTGTCGAGTCGAAGTCGGGGGAGTTGGGGGATGAGTCCAACCTTCTTCCTCCAGGTCTACTGTCTTGTTTCTCCTTGTTTATATATTTTAAGGAGAGGGGTATAAATTCCCACTTCAGCAGACTCTACTTCGACGACCAAAAAGGTGTCTTAGTCTGCAAAAAAAATTTTTATTTGCTGAGGAAGTGAGTATCTCGCCAGCGCACCGCGCTGAATTTTTGTAATAGCGCAACGCGCCTCCAGACACCTCACGACGTAGCCAAAAATCATGTCGGGGTCACCACTGTGGAATACCTTGTCATGAGAGATATTCTCACCAGAAGGAAATTCAACAGAATTTAAGCGTGTTCAGCCACTTTGTATGTAAGTACGGGTAAGCCAGAACCAGACCAAACACTGGCAATTTTAGAGCCAGTTCGGGCGGTTTACATACGGCTTATTCACACGCACACAAACACACGTACGTAAGGTAACACGTACGTCGGTGAGGGTGGCCAGGTCGAATCATCCCCTATCATGATAAGAGATGGCTGGCCGGTTCGTGTACGGATCGTGACATTGTTTGGTGATGTCACAATTCGGTACTTGTACATTACCTGCATGTACTTGCAGGTAATTACGATCGAACGTATTTTGTGTTTTGTTTAACGTCATATAGACGAGTAATTGGCCTGCCCTTTGGGGCGGCGACTGTCGTCGAGGGGTCCGAGCCCCTTCACCTCATACCAGTGAGTCCCCACAGCGACTAATGACCCAACTTATATTAGACCTGGTTCAACGTAAGGACTATATTTCGTAAAAATTTCAGCTTTATCTTTTTTGTAGTTTTCTCAAAATGCCGAAAAATCCACTTATCCAGAAACCTTTTGCTCTCCAGTTTTTTCGAAAACCACTGAACCAATAGGCACTAAACTCTTATCAGACCTGGTATTATAATATATTATAAAGATTACCTTTCATATTTCTTTCTTTCTTCGTTTTTTCAAAACGAGAACACAAAAGTTTCTCTAGTAATTATTTTCGAATAAGCAAAAAACTTTTATGAAATTTGCACATATTAATTTTGATACTGAATCGTGAAAATTTTAACCCGATCCCTTTTATAATTTTCTCAAAATCCTGGAAAAGATATTTTTTCAGTGTGTTCTCCAGTTTTCTCAGAAAATAGTGAACCAATAGGCAATAATCTCCTATCAGACCTGGTCGTATATTTAATAACGATTACCTTTCGTAAAAATTCCAGCCCTATTTTTGTGGCAGTCATCTCAAAATCTCGAACACAACTTTTGAGCAATATCTTTTCCGTATTATAAATATTGTACTTGCTTTTTTTGTCACATCATCACGCCTCTCCCATTCGACGGATTGTCTCAAAATGTTGACCCCATTCAGACGCCTATTAAAAAATTCGAAATTAAAGTGGCGAATTTTACCAAAATAATCAAATAGCCAATTTAAAAATGAAAAAAGGATTGGTAAAATTGCTGAATTTTCTTGCGGGATCAAATGTAGGTACCTACCCATTCGGTATCACACAGTTTTATGCACTTATCTAATACGAATTTCAGTTTATTTTTTCTACTAGTGCATTTTGCCCCTACAATTTGACCCATTTTCACGAAATTTTGGACCTGTCAGTTTATTTTTGTCAAGTTTTGCTTTAAATTCACTATTTTGATTGTTATAATCGAGTACTCTCGAAAGTTTTCACTATAAATGTATTCGTTCCGGAACTGTTCTGTTGGAAGGTTAGTTTTCAGTTATACTTAGGTACCTACTTCAGTATATTTTGGTGTCACTTCTGAGAAATCAAAACTCAAAAAGCTGATAGCTATAATTAAGTTTGAATATTTTCGCTAAAATTACGTTTGCTAATAATTGTGTAAAAGTGTAAAATTCATTTCTTTTGTTCGCATTTATGGATCCAGTGATGTGGACACGACTATTCAGAACATTAAGAAACAAGCCGCATTACATCTGGCAACAGAACAAAATCGAATCAACGTGTTAATCGTTATGTCACTATACTCGGGTAAATTTAACCCCCACCAAGGAGGAGAACATGGAAGAACCGCACTGCATCTGGCAGCGATTTATGATTTCGCCGATTGCGCTAATATCTTGGTGAGTAGATACGGTATCCATTAGCCACGATATGCAGATACCTACCTACTCATCTGCGATAGGATGCTCATTGCATCAAATGGCTAGGCGTTCGATCCTCCGATGTAAAATCGAACGAAACGAAGGCGAAGGCGAAGGCGAAGCCGAAATCGATCTTATAAAAATCTCCAAATTGGGATACTAATTTTCTCTTTTCCAAGTTTTTCATAATTTTAAACGTTAAAAGCCGAAAAACTTCACATTGAATTGCGACTGTTTCGTTTGAGATTCAAAAACGGATTTCCGCAACTCTATTCCTAAAAAAGTTTTTAAGAAATCCTCGAGTATTTTTCTTCGCGACCGGAGGAGAATTCTCAGATCTTATAATTACGTAGGCAGGTAGGCACCTAATTAAAATAAACGAGTTGGTAGGTATGGTTTGGAAAGTTGGAGTTTTGTACCTACCTGCTGTCGCAATTTCCCAATTTTCATAGTAAAATTCAACGGATAAGTTTCAGAATTCAGACCACACCGACCGATTATTTTGATATTTTTAACATAAACTGAACAATTTTCCGGTAGCAATTCCCCATTACAGCTTAGCGTTGGTATTACCGAATCTCGTCTAATTGGGGTGCGGAATAATAATTAGGTAAACTTGGAATTAAATTTATAATCTGCTCGATTGGTTAGCGAATAGGCGATATTTTCCAAAACCATACGAATGCACGCCGAGATAAGATTCTTGTGGTTATGGTATCAACACGCGATGATGAAGATCTGTGATTGCAAAAGTCAAAAACTGGTGTCGATATTTTTATGGTTATTTTCGTCGTTTTAAATTTTTCAATATGTAACGCAATCCAAATTAGAACTTTTTTTTTTTCAACCAGCTGCTCAAACAGCTTCATTTATAGATTCATTCGAGTAACATTACGTGAAAAATGAATGGACCTATTTTTTAAATCTACTCCTGGAGACAAGCTCAGCATTGCGCTTGACCTTTAATTGAGAGGATAGAGACAGCCAAACAGAATATTGATGATCTATTTAATTACGTAGGTACCTAGAAGATGTAGGCATGGGTAGGTCTATTGGTGCCCTCTCAAGCTGTCGACTAATTGGCGATCCAAGACCCTCGAATACTGATCTCTGATAAACCCAGAATTAGATGTATTATTCCTAAAAATCTGCCACTCTTAACAAAAAGTTGTTTGTGCACCTCGTGCTGCAGATACTATCTCTTCCGCAGCGTTTATTTTGAATTCGATTGATTTCAGATAACGAAATTTGGAGCCAAAACTCGACAGCCCTGCAACAATGGCTACTATCCCATCCACGAAGCAGCCAAAAACGCATCTTCTAATGTAATGGAGGTGTTCTTACAATGGGGTGAGAGCTGCGGAAACACTAGGGAACAAATGATTTCTTTTTTTGACGCCGAAGGAAACGTACCTTTGCACTCAGCTATACACAGTGGCGATTTTAAGGTACGTTTATTCGTTATCTACCTATCTCTGTATCCATCTATCTACCTATCTATCTTAAATTTAAGACTCGGCGGAGTTTCTGACGTGTTCGGTACTTCATAACTTCGAATCCGCTCAACAGATTAAGCAAAAATTTTACTCGTATTGTTCATCAAAGCTATTGCTGAAGTCTATTCCCTTTAGGTGGAAAATTTGTGAATTTTTACCTCCTTTCACCGTACAAACTGTATTACTCCTTTCCGAAAAATATTACCTTCGATAAATAACAGTAAGGCTCTCTAGAATTTTAGGCTTCTACGTCGCTCCTTATTCAACTGTGGAACTCCACAATGTTACAAAATTAAACACTGTCTACGCATTACGTACCCGCATAACCTTGTGGAGAAAGAGCGGTTTGAAAAGGAAATAGTAACATCCAACAAAGGTTTAATTTTTGGAGTGCGATGAAGAGTGAGATGAAGTTGGTCTCCTGGATAAGCGACAAAAGTGCAATACATTAATACATTGCCCCGTTTTTATATTCGTCATAAAGGCCGAGACACGCGTCGTTATTCCGCGTTTTGTAATTTTCGTGAAGGACTCATCATTACGACAGAATTTCAACGTTTCGTTGCTTTCTGATCACTAATAATGTAAAATATCTTCCTCAACGAAGTTCAAAAGTGAGTTTACCTGACTCGGGATTTGCTCACTCACACGTGATCGCTCACTTTTAAACCTTGGTGTGTAATATACTTTTTCATCGAAAAAATCTTTAAATAAGTACCTGTAGCATTCTTGTTCATGGGCATTTCCTCAAGAAAGCTGTATCACTTCAATTGGAGATAGACGATTCAACGTAATCTCATCGTAGCAACTTTCGGCATCCAGGTTTCGAATCAATATAAATAATTAAATTTTCGCTCGAAGAAAATTAACGTCTGTAATTCTAGAGGATCTTAACAAGTTCGTGTGTCCAGGCATCATTTGTTATTTATTCCTTTTTAGGGTCGAGATGAAGAGCGAGATAGAGGAACAAGTGGCAGCGCACTACTTAGAGGGACAAAGAGAAATGGGCAGTGAGAAGGAGAGATAGTGAGAATGAGAAGAAGAGGTAAGGAATAAGAGAGGTAAAGGAAAAGAGGGAGAAAGGAGAAGAAACGAAACAGGGAGAGAAAGAAAGAGAGAGAGAGAGAGAGAGAGAGAGAGAGAGAGAGAGAGAGACAGACAGACAGACAGACAGACGGAGAGAGAGAAAGCTGAGAAAGAGATGTAATTTACCAGATTTTATTAAGAAGTGCTTCCTACCACTAGCAAGCTGGTTGTCCCAAGGAAGGTTTTGAGCCATGATGGAAGTCTATAGCCATTGTTGGGAAAAATTTAGTTTGAACTATTAACTACAACTAATTAGCTCAGTTGTCATGAACACCAGCTGTTCAATATTGGCTTCTTAGTTACTCATGCAGTCACGCAACTAATGTTCCACAACCGAATTAGTTGTAGCTGTTTATGAGTGACTAACTACTGAGACAAGTACGACTACTTCAGTGCTGGAAAATAGTGTGTGAAAATAAAAACTAATGCTTGGTTTGTAGTTGTCAAATAACGCGACTAATAAAAACCAACTTTAATCATGATTCATAGTTCTTATAGAACGTTGTATCAAATGGAATTCAAGGATATAAAATAACTCATTATGTCATCAGAATTCTTGAAATGTGGAATTTTTGGGCTGATTCTACCGAAGTTTTGGTTGTTAGTTCCATAGTTACTAAAATAGGTACTATTAGTTTTTTGTTCTTAAACGAATTTAGTTCAGGAATTTTATTTACATCTACAACAAACTACTTACTAAATTAAAAAAAAATTTATTGCAACTAAATCTGCAGCTAATTTGTTGTAAGTTGCGCGGTAATTAACCAATGGCGGATCCAGAGCGTCTTTCTAGGGGTAAGGAAAACAACGAAAATTTTGTGGGCGCTGAGATGTTTTTTTTCTTGCTTTTCAATAAATTTTTGTCGGCTTTGTTTTTACCTGGATTCTGTGGTCGTACTTTCATTTTTTCCCCGACTTTATTTATTATTATTATTTTTTTTGGCAGTTGGCCTCCCAGATCATACACTGTAGTTGACTAAAAAGTTCGTTGATTTTGCCCAACACTGCCTGCAGCCTTCTCCAGGAAATGTTACCGATTTTCGTTAAAGCACATCCTACATTTTTTCTCATCGCTGGACTAAAAAAGGAAAACGAGAAAAATATAATAAAAAAAAGTTTCTCTCGCTCTCTCTCTCTCGCTTACTGCTCTAACCTTCTGCCAACATGTGTCTTTTATTAGGATTACACATGTCAGATCAAATTTCCAAGCAGTGATGGGGCCGGCTGGTAACAGCTACTTTTTTTTCTCCTATTATTATTGGTTGTCGAAAACAAAGCAACCCATTATCGCCTTATTCGTGAATCAGTTCCAAGTTGTAAGCCTATTACAGTATTGACGAAAACATGATAAAAATAGAATTATCAGTTGTACCTCGTTTTTGAAGAAAAGTATGCAAATACCGGTTTATTGTTTGCCACGGAGAAGATTATTTAGGGTTACGGAACTCGTATTTATATTTATATTTATATTTATATTTTTTCCCATGAATTTCGTATATTTTTGGCTCTAAACTTTGAAGGATGAAAAAGGAAACTTTTTCATCAGTCTATTAGTCCATTGGATGATTGTGATTTGTATACCCTTAGTTAAACTAGAAGAATGTTGTGTGTTGAAGTTTACAAAGTGAAACTTTCTTTTTGTAAAGATTTCCGAAGATTTTAGGGTACAAAAAGTTGGGTGTTCAATTTTAATGGGCAGTTAGAATTCAAATCGAGTATCAACAATTTTAGCAGCAGATTTTTAAAAAATTGCAATAAATAAAGTTAGCCGGAGATGAGTATTTTGATCTTGTTGGTTGATTGAGCGTGGCTCTCTTTTTTACGATATTTGTTGTTCTTTCATTACTCACACAATTTGGTTTCTAATACAAGACCGTAATGCTAATTGCATAATTTGTTCGCCGTAAAAACGTTCAATCCATATTTTACTCATAAGGTAATTTGTCAAAAACTACCACTTTGCGGATTTCCACCACCCTAAAGTGAACACGTGAATTTTATTTTACTAATAAATGCTTTATCTGGCAACGCTGACCAGTAGTATACTCCGTACCATGCTCCATTAAATTAATCATTTCAGTTATTGTTTTCTGTTGCAAATGTGTTTAATTAAGGTGATAGGTATTAATTTTTTTTTTTTTTTTCAAAAGTCCAGTGGAATTCAATGAAAATGTAACAAAAAATGTAAGGTACATAATTCATGTAATTCTTTTATTTTGGACTTGAGGCGAAAATGATCTTCTAGAAATGTTTCATTGCAATGGTAATCATATTGCCTTTAAATTCAGACAATTTCTAGGGTGACGGTAATTGGAAAATAAATCATCTAATTTAGAATTTGCAACACAGGTTCCAAAATCGGCAATCGAGTATTAGCCTAATTGATAAAATGTAAATTCCTGCACCTCGAGTCAGTAATTGTTCATTATATTAAGCTATTTTTGTCAATGTTCATTTTTTTATCGTTTTATTAAATATTTTTCGAAGATTTACTCAACGATTTAGCAGGGTGATGGTAATTGGGGGTTGGGTATATTGGCAACAAGTTCGTTTTAAGTTGTAGTAATTGGAAAATTGGCATTTTTTCTGTAAAATGTTTCGTATGAAATATGAATAGACACAATTCATACGACGTACTTACAATATTTTAAAGTTACTATTATCCAATTTTCATCAAATTTGACTTATAATATTTTGTGATATAGGGATTTAAACACAAATTTTACATTAGCGACGGCGGCAATTGGCAAATTATATTGTAGAGGATTCTTCTCTTATGAAATTATGAAGAAAAAAAAGTTTCTCCTTTTTGAGATGCGTGCGTATTTTTCTTCGAATATCCCATACGAAATGTGTACTGAGAAGTTCGAGATCTGGACCTTCAAATAAAAATTATTTTTTGACAAATTCTGACAAAATAATGACGTCACAATTTAAGACAATTTTTCGAGAGACAAAATTCGAATTCGGACATTATATTATCCGAATTCGAACTCGTATTCAGATGAAGACGTGCAGACCAAAATAAAATCTGATTCTCTTTCAGGCAATTATAATGCATTTTATTTCAGTAACGACTCTTCCAAATTCAGACAATTTCAGACAATAATTTGGTTCGATCCGACAGACTGGCGCCATGAGATATATATTAGATGAAGACGAATTGAATAGAAGTAAAAACCCATCAACGGACATGAATGCAGCCAACCTTTTTGCTTTATCTCCGGTCTTTCCACGCTTTGCTTGCGGTTTGCAGTCATTTAATATATTTTATTATATTTTGTTTTATCAGTCATCCACGTGCGCTTTTTGCCTATTATATGTCGACGTATATATATATTTTACTATCTGTAATTTTATTGGCTGTAGACATTTGGTAATTCCTCTCGCTTTTTATTATCGACATCGCATGTTTGAAGGCAATTAAGCAGACAATAAGTGGGGAAATTTCCTTAACAAGAAGAGCTGATTTGTAAAGATGAATTCTAATTTTTGATCACTCTCTTCTTTGCACTGGCAATACACGGTACTGGGTTCGTCTTTGCAAATGAGTCCTTCTTGTGTAGGCGGATAGCAGCAGGTCCAAGTCACAAGTCGTACGTTTAAGTCCTCACATTAGGCAATTTAACATGTGTACCATCTTCGAGATGCAGAATACGATTCAATCTGATCTACCTTGAAGACAACTAGGATGGTAGTTGGTATTCCAGATAGGTTCAGTTGAAGACAAAGGCAAACTAGGAATATTCTTTCGTCATGAAGGATTAGTAGTGACGACACACAAGTCATTTCTAGTTTCGCCAGTTGTACATCGCACTTCAAGGCGATCTTTTGAAAACACCTGCGAGGTGAAGTATCAGTTGACAATACAATCAGATGGAGTTCCTGGCATCTGTTAGGAGGGAAATTTGGTGTGTTGAAGACAACTTTAAGACAAGCTTGGTTTAAGATGACTGCCTTGCTCTGTCATTTAAAGGCCGTGTCGAGCCTTCTTTTTGCACATAGTGGATTTGACTCCATCTATGTTAGTAATTTTCTCACCTCACTCTCACTTTCAACCAAAAGCTCCGAGACCTAAAGTTTCATATTAAGAGTCTTTTACATAACACAACAATCACTTATGAAGACACACAATTAGGTGAAGACACAACAGCTTTCTGATGGTTTCCCCTATTTGTTGTCTGCAATAGCTTTTTTTTAACGTTTTATTTTTCCGCTACACACTTTGCTTTGTTCCGCTTTGTTGACACTATAGTTCTTTTGTAATTATAGTCTTTGACAAAATAATTCTGCTGTTCGTTTTTGTAGGTTTCGAACCTTATATGGATCAAAACTTTGTTAGGCTCTTCTATCCGCACAACTTAGCTTATTGCTGATTCGTCATATTAATTTTCTGAGGTATGAAGACAAATGTAAGCTGCGTTTTGCCGTGTACGAAGAAGTTTAATTCAAGTCAAGAGGAATTCAGCCGTAGGACATAGTCAAAGTCAAAAAAATAAAATGTCTTGAAAACACATTCAAGACCCCTCGATTCAGTGTTTCGGCTGCATGATGCACTAATTTTAGGACATTGTGACGTCATTAGCATTTAAACACCACTATGCATTAAAGGTTGACTTTATGACACGTGACAGAAATCGATTTCGTATGCCTCATAAAATATGGCGACTGTGGCAGGAATCGATTTCGGACGCCTTATAAAACATGGCAACCGTGACAGGAATCGATTTCGAACGCCTCAGTACCTACAAATGCTTTTCTCGTGAAAGTTATTCGTACAGCTTAAATTACATTGACTCATTGTTTGGAAAACAGTAAAATTTGTAAAGGCATAGGCTATTAGTCCGAAGTATTTCAGTTTTGATGATAATAGATACTCTGTTAGTTTTTAGAGGAATGTGAAAGCATCATGAAGCCTAATCCAAAAATTGAAGGGGCTGTGATTTAATGAGGCGAATGAATCAAGTTGGTGAGGTACGACACTGACATTCGTTCTGAACATTTCTTTGGTGGTGATTGATGATAATACGTTGAAAATACTACTAAACTTCAGTTGTTTACGTTTTCGATAATGGAACCAAATAATACTGGTGAAAAAAATAAATAAATTAGTCAACTTCCTGCGTGGTTTTTCAAAGTAAAAGAAGCAGCTAAGTGTGATAATGTAACATTTAGTACCTATGTAGTGATGAAAATTGTTAATTAAACTTGCTTGAATTTGTAAAAATTCTTGTTTCTTCAGTATTGAATACTTTCGATTAAGCTTATAGAATGTACCATATACCTAATTATTTTAAAATTGAAGATCGAACCCTGCAGTCAACTTTTTCATTTTATGACACTATATTTTGTTGGTTGAATATTTTCAAATTTGAAGGTAATAGTGCAGTTAAATTATGCATTTGCATATTCTGGAAGGAATGAAGGTATCCATTACATTAATAGATGTATGCATTTTAACCAAAACGGAAGGCAATTCGACATGTAAATTTTGAATTAGTTACGATGTAGTGTGTTGATTAAAAAAGTCAACGATGACTGGAAAACTCACCCTTCAAAAGTTTGTTAACCTTTCTCTGATGAAGATAAGTTAGAGTGAGTATATACTTATCTAATTGATTTTTTTCTTCAGCATAGAAATTCTTACTCACTATTTAAGAAAAGTTGAAGGTAAGGCAGATGACTATAATACAAACATTTAAAAATCTGAAGATGGAATCCCATTTCCCTTCAAGAAATAAGGACGTTCCTTTTTCTCTAGTGAAATGAAATTATGACCGTATCATGCAGTCAAAGGAGGGGAAATCGTGTAGATTAGAAATGGCCTGATACGTTTTCATACGATTTTTTTTCATTTAGAATAATCTCAAGCAAGCAATTAACATTTTATTTTATTGTGATTTACAGGCGATAGAGCTATGTTTGAAATCGGGAGCTAAAATTTCGACACAACAGCATGACATGTCGACGCCAGTGCACTTGGCTTGTTCTCAAGGTGCCATAGAAACTGTTAAATTGATGTTTTCCTTGCAGCCAGAAGAGAAAAAACAATGTTTAATATCATGTGATGTGCAAAAAATGACTCCTCTGCATTGTGCGGCCATGTTTAATCGCTGGGAGATCGTAAAATATTTAATCGAAGAGGTACCTACCTACACGTTGTTCAAAAATTCAAAATTTTCTCAGTAATCACGTATATATACACTGTTGAAAGAGGCACGGCTGGCCGTTATCTAATGGGGTGTTTTAAAAAATTAATTTTGTATTTAAAAGGCTTTTTTTTTAAAAAAAAAAAAAAACAAAAAAATGCAATTTTTTATTACAAGTTACTTACCCAACAATTTTCGAAGGATGAAGTTAGGCAATGGAAATCGAAATTCTTACGAGCAACCGGTTGTGATTTCATTAAAACGTTGCAATAATTTTACGAATTTAAGGTTATGAAGAAGAATAACGTACCTATCTCCGTAAATTATTATCTGGCTCCACTTTTCTTCCTCCGAAGTTAGCCTACCAATGTTTTGATTTTGTGATGAAGTTGGTTGGTTCATTCACCCAGGGTGCGGATATCAATGCCTTGGATAAAGAGAATCGATCTCCGTTACTACTCGCTGCATCTCGTAGTTGCTGGCAGACCGTTAAAACTTTAGTTCAGCTGGGAGCGAACATCCATTTGAAAGATTCGAATCAAAGGAATATTCTTCATTTGCTTATCACGAGAGGCGGAAATATCGAAGAGTTCGCCGAATGTGTTTGCAGAGTAATGTCATTCTCTCACTATGATGATTGGTAAAGTGCAAATGGAGAAAATTACGATGCGCAGCTTTGTCGTTAACATGTTTTCGTTACGTTTACAGGCTCAGAGTATAGAAAATTTTCAACGACTGTTGGATGAAAAGAATAGCCAAGGATGTACGCCGCTGCACTGCGCCTGCGAGGGTGGATTTATAAAAAGCTTGGAGAGTTTACTCAAGTATGGGGCTTGCATTAATTTGAGGAACAACAATAAAGAAACTCCGTTGCACCTGGCAGCGTGGTGAGTGGAGAGTAAATCAACGGCACTCATTTACGAAGCGTATTATACGTAATAAGTACCTACCTATTGGGTCGAATGGCAATGAACGGTTTTCGTATTTGTGCCCAGGTTTGGAAGAATCAATATTCTCAAGAAACTTTTGGACAGTGAGAAAGGAAGTTTCATCATAAACGAAGCTAATGGAGAGGGTTTAACACCACTGCATATCGCTTCGAAGCAAGGTTAGGTATTTACCTATTGCTGGCGAATTTCGCACGCCAGTCCAATAATAAAAAATATTTATGTTCGACGTGCGGTACCAACAAGTGGCAACTTTTTCAGGGCATACTCGCATGGTTCAGCTTTTGCTTGATCGAGGAGCTTTGCTACATCGCGATCACAATGGAAGAAATCCTTTGCATCTGGCTGCGATGGCTGGCTACATGAAAACGATCAAATTGTTGCATTCAGTTCACTCGCACCTTCTCGACCAAGTTGATAAAGACAAGGTTTGATCTTATCCTACTTAATAACGAATTTCAGGCATTATGAATTGAAAGTTGCACCCGCGTAGATGAAAATAAAGATAAGTTATTCGATCCGCGTGTCCTCAGGCACACGATGTACTTGGGTGCTTACGTACACGTTTAGCTTTCTAATTTTTTTCGATTTCCTAATGCAGAATACGGCTCTACATTTGGCAACGATGGAGAATAAACCATCGGCTATATCGTTGTTGTTGTCGATGAACTGTAAATTACTGTCTAACGCTCAAGATTTAAGTGCCATCGATTACGCTGTTTATTATAAATTTCCAGAAGCTGCCCTCGCAATGGTTATCCACGAAACCAGGTACTTACATTTTCGAAAGAAAAGCCTGAAAAACTTGTAACTTTATTGTAACTTTAATGAAATAGGAACCTGCAATCGAAAGTTTTTAGGGCAAAGTACGACGTTAAAAAGGCTTATAATTTAAATAAAAAAAAATCGGGTCACGATTTGAAACTTCAAAATTTGATTCGAATCAACTAATTTTGGTGAGTAGGTATGTGTACGAATGGGGATGACAAAATCCAATACTGAAACCTAACCGCAATACCTACAGTATAAGAAACCAATTGAAAGAATTGCCTCAGAGGTGGTTAGGTACCTACCTGAAATACCTACAACCGATGCTTGCAACTGAATCTTATCCCTTATAGTCATCGCCAGGCTTTCGTTTCATGCAAATTTGATACCAAGCTGTACCCGCTGTGGACCGAAACGGATAAAAAAGGCTATGATATTACGATATTTGCGTATCGAATACGGGTGACTGTTTTGTGGGAAACGCACCACAACGAGTCCCGCTGCACCTACAGGTATTTTTGTGACGACTCAGGCACGCGTTATGCGCACGAAATTTCGATTCTGCTCCGAAGAACTCGATGGTTGCTCCCTCGATTTTACCGAATTTACGTCTCTGTGTCCAACAATCAAACTCTTTCAGTCCGATTCGCTCTCATCGATTTTAAATTCGAGGAATTAAATCCGATCGGTCTCGATTTTGCTTCGACCGACAGAGAAAATAATTCGATCCGATCCGATCGAATACGAAAAATTAGTTCACCTACCTAAACAATATGCTGAAGTACCTAGGTACCTATACTGATTTACGAAAAAAACGTATAGAAACTTGAGAAATTATGGCCTTCGTCTTTTTGTCTGGCAAAATGTTGAGTAAAATGGTGTTTTTTTTTTTTTTTCAATGTTAGTTTGACAAAAAACCGAAAAAATGCAGAGGTGGTCAACGATTGAATCTTTTCAATTTCATAATGAAATTTTCGCTCGCTCGATCTCACTTGAGATAGTTTTCGTTTTGATTTCGATTCACTTCGTTGCAATCGGAGTGAAAGTTGAACCAAATGGAAACACCGTTCCAAAAATTAATGGAATTACTTGGGATTCGGAGAGCGAATGAAAAATCGAAAAAATCCTATAGGTAATGACGTCTAAATGCTCCCATCTGATATCACAAGCCTTGCGAACGAGCCGCGTTGCATGGAAAAAGTATTTCGAGAGCTACATGGGTACAGCATGTGCGAGAAAAAAAAAAGCTCGAGTGATAAAACGAAAAGTGCGAGGGAGAGAGCCGAAAAGAGAGGGAGAAATAAAATAATAACTTACGTACAATTAAATATTACGTTTCCCTATATAATATCCTGGTTCGCACTTGGCTAGTTTTCTAGCTGCTAACCAGCTACAACTTGGGGTACTATTATGTTAACAGCTGGAGTCACTACGCCATTTTAAGCGTTTAAAGTTAACATTGACTTACTTGGCGGACAGTCCTATGAGAATCTCACTAGAATCTCACCTGGTGGCAATCCGCCAAGTTTAATTTAATTTTAAACGGTTGAAGCGGCTGGTGACATTCGACTGTAAAAACCAAAAAAGTACCTCAAGTAGCTGGCTAGTAGCATGAAAACTAGCCAAGCCGGAACGAGGCTAATTTCCTTTGAATTCACCGGACCGTCGTCGCTAAAAACGGCGAAATGAGAAAATCCCCAAAAAATGTATACCTCGGGTACGTCGCTCCGGCGGGAAATAAATTCGAGGTAATTTTAAAATTTTACTACCTACAGAAAGAGCTTTTAGCTGCAGATCGAAGTACTTACGTACGTTTGTAAGAAACAAGCCTCGAGAATTCTCTGAAAAGAGTAGCGTTTGCAAAGGTCTGGTAGGGGGAACGCGCGCTGCAGGTAAAAACGTGAAACATCGAATGTTTCGTTATTCGGCTGTACCTACAGTTCGAGTGCCTATTCTACAGGTACGGTAGTTACTGTATCGGACACAGATAGCGAATCCGGGCAATGAAATTATCTATATCTATGATACTGTGTATGTATACCTACGAATATATGCATATCTTACAGCGATTTCGTTCCCCGAAACACTCTGTCGTTGAAGAATCAGCTCTCCATTACACGCAAGTTATATTAAGTGTATACGTAGGTTATAATATTATATACCTGCACCGCCGAAATACGAACAATTTTATTGGTGCGGTGCTTATCGTCTATCCATATTTTCAAATATTTTTATTGCCGTTTTATTTTTATAATTTTTCATGGTCGCAGAAAAACAACGAAAAGCCGGAGACAGACACTAAAGCCACGTACACATTTGGCTAGTTTTGATGCTACCTGCCAGCTACCTGGGGTCGTATCGTCAGTATGTAAAGTCACCGCCGTGCCTTCGTTCAAAACTAATTTCAAATTAGCAGATCGCCGTCTAAGATTCTAATGGGACTCTTGTTGGACTATTTGCCAAGTTAAAGTTGACTTTAAAATTCAGTGGCTGAAGTGGCGTAGTGACTTTAACTACTGACAACGTTGTAGGTACCTACCCCAAGTGGCTGGCTATTGGCTAGAAAACTGGAAAAGGGTGAATAAGGCTTAATTAATGCGAAAAAGTGAATAATAAGCGGAGTGTCTTTGGGATTGACCATGGTACAGACTGAAAAATAACGATACCTATCTTAAATACGAATCTCATTACGTCTTATTCTGTTGTTGTGTTTTTTTTTTTTTTTCTTTCTTTTTCATCGTAATACAGACTTAGGTAGTGAGTGACAATTATTTGTCTAAATTATGTTTTTTGACTTTGTAATCGACGAATGAGAAGGAAAACACCAACATCGCGGAAATGACGGTCTCAAATGAAATTTTCAACGGTTCCAGTGCAATATAAATGCCTTTCTATGTCGGTTTCGAAGCTGTTGTTTTTCCGGTGATGAGCTACGTTTATGGATGAAACCAGTCTTAATTATTATTCTTCGTATTCTTTTCAGGGGCGAAGAGGTGATGAATTTAAAATCTGATAAACATCCGTGCGTCACGTTGGCGTTAATCGCATCAATGCCGAAAGTATTCGAAGCTGTTCAAGACAAATGCATCTCAAAAGCCAACTGTAAAAAAGACTCGAAACTGTTTTACGTGAGTAAAGTTGCCTGAAGAGGAGGTGAATACCTCGAAGCGTCGCGTCTATAAAACCAAAAAAATTTGTGTAGTCGTAAAAATTAAAAAATATATCGTCTAAGAAGTGATAAGTGTCAGTTTAAAGAACCACATAATTATAATACCTACCAACCATTTTCAGATTCGATACAATTTTTCCTGTTTGCAATGCCCTACCGAATTAAATGAAAATTCAAATGGTGCTTTGCCAAAGCCCGAACCATTGTCGGCATTAAACGTATGCGCAGAAAATTCTAATGCCTTTGCACAAAGGTTAATTTCTTATACGTAATTCGTTCCGTTTTTCTTTATTTATTTATTATTCTTTAGGCAATGGTGGAACACGGTAGAGTTGAGCTCTTAGCTCATCCGCTTAGTCAAAAGTACTTGGAAATGAAGTGGAACGCGTATGGAAAGTATTTTCATTTAACACATCTTCTGCTGTACAGTATATTTCTAATTTTCGTGACGTTTTTTTCATCGAATTTGATGAGCGAGAATGGTTCACCATCTAAAAATGTGTCAATTGTCAGCGACGAAAAAACAGTAAGAAATTACAAGTATACTTAATTTTATCACCATCTACTAAATTATCCTAAAAGTTATTTTAAATTTGTAGAAAATATCGCAGTCTATACTGTGGATATTATCACTCAGTGTTGTAAAGATATGAACGAAGAAAATTCGTTTGCTCATCATTTCACTATATTGTAAACTCATGTATTAATCGCCACGAGGAAAAAATTGGGTAAATATTTTGTATTTTTTTTACAACTTTGGGAACTCTAAATACATTTTCTGTACGAGATAAGGAAAAAGTGAAAAGGATCGTTTTTATTCCTCGTGGCAAGTACCATGTGTTTACGATATAATTAAATAACATTTCTGAAGCAAATTTCTGTATGTTTCGCTTTTAGCTTATCCAAGTAGCTCCTTAACTGTTTCGTGTTTAAAACAGGACCCATGTCCCGTTATGTTGCGGGACGTATATGGCGGCTAAACTGAAATTATTTCTTAAAACCTAACAGTAAAAAACTATCCATTTTTTTTAATCTATTTTTATTTTAAAAAGAAACAAAATTCGAACCCCTAGTAGAAAATCCTGAAAACTCAAAATAGCTATCGAAAATAATAAGCGGTCAATTTTCTACGAAAATTTTACTAAAATTGATAAAAATTTACAGAAAATGATCACCGATTTAACTTTTCATGCATACACGCAGACAAGAAAATGTACTTAAATTTAAAGAAATGGAGATCGAATTTTAAATTAAGCAGGTCTTCAAAAATTACAACTTGAAATGAGAGATACGTTAAATCATTTCCATACGCAACTATAGGCTAAAATTAAACACTATAGCACGCATACAGCTTTTTTCTTATTTTTCAACTGCCTCTTTGGAAATTTATTAACTTAAACGAGTAATCAAAAAAAAAAATAATTTTTCTTATTTCCGTTTTCCTTGGAAAGACTCAATTTTTTTAAACGTATATCCTATTTTTATTATCATACGCCTCTATTTAACTCGGTTATGTTGTTTGGTGAATATGAAATTTAGACTTTTTGCTGCTAACTGAATAGCGTACTCACTCGAGAACATAAATGTAGAATATGGTAGACAACCATATATTTGTTGATCCAGACACATACGGCTAAAGAGATCCCCAACGAGGTAATCAAAAACACGTCAAAGATTACAGGTCTCTGATCAGGATATTCGTTATTGCTGTAATGACGTGAAAATAGATATCTGCAAAAAATTCGATGATAAATTTCATTATAAATGTGCTGCAGAATGTAAAACTCCGACAGCTTTGTTTTCATCTTCAACATATTTTTGTACCACAGCGTATGCGTACCTGTAGAGGACATCTCTTTAGCCGTATATCTGATCCATGTTGATCGCATTTGTTAAACACTGTGGTTGTCATACTACTACGAGATGCCTCAGAAAGGAGTGATGACATAGCCCATTTTTGATATAAGACAACAAAATAGGTTACCTGTAGCTGCATTATAAATTTAATGTAGGTACGTGTTGTTTCCTACCGGTGTTAATTTGAGAAAATTTAAAAAAAGATTTCACTACAGTGGCTGGATTAAGCATTTTTTATTTGCGTAAATATTTAATCTCAACTATTAAAGTTGGGGGCGAAGGGGACTTCTCGAGAAACACTTTGAATATTTTTAAGAATTTTTCTCGGCGGGGGGAGACGAGATAACATACAGGTAGATACCTAATAGCAATTAACTTATCAATGATCGGGTATCGAACTGCGATAAGCTTGCGAAACTTTTCAGCCAATTTGGAAAATAAAATGTGGTTCGTTGTAACGACGATAAAATATGTGAAACTTATCGATGGGTTACAGATGCGCGGCATTGGCAACGTTCAACAAAAACCACTGATGATTATATCGGCGTTGGTCATCCTTATTTATATAGCACTGAACGTGATTCGCGAATTAATTCAATTTTACCAGCAAACGTGGACGTATTTGTTGGATCCGACCAATATCGTTTACATTTGTTTGTACATATCGGCGACCATACTGGTGGCTCCGGCCCTTTTCGGATGCTTTTCCGAATTGCAAATTTCGTGCGCCTCCATAACGATATTCTTGTCCTGGTTCTCCTTGTTGCTGAATCTACAAAGGTAGGAGCTACCCCCCTACGAATATAATTATGTTAGATTTTCTCGTTCGTTCCCGTTACCTTTTTCTTTTTCATCAAAAGAGAGAGAACACGCTATTTATAGCTGCGGCAAAGAAGTCGTTTTTCACGAACGTAATTATTAAGAAGATACCTAGTAGCTTTTATTAGCGTATTTTTGGCTTCAGCTTCGTGCGAAAAAAAAATATTATTTCGTTGCGGAAGGCTGGCTGCGATATTGGTACCTATATTTTAAAACCGCAGCATCCAGTGTGTAGAATAAAAGCTTATAAAAAAAAAAAAAAAAAAAAAATAGGTGTCTATAATTATATGCAGTTGTTACGTACAGGTATTGCGGTTTTATAAAGATTTAAAACGTTTATAGTTACGAAAAAATAAAAATAAATAAATAAAAAAATAAAATAAATCGAGAGTATTTAGGCTGGCTTGAAATAAGCGCGATATATTAGGCACCAAAAACTTACGACGTAGGCTAAATAATACGAAAACGACTGCAGTGAGCCCAGGATACAGGATCGTGTTTTTATAATATTATATGGCGAAATTATCCGCGGGAAGTGTAGCTGTAAAGGAACTGCATTTTATAGTGCTCGCATTGAATTATGGGGCCAGTTCGATTTAGATAGAAAGTGTTGGCTACCTGTCGTGTAGCTACACTTCTTGCACTCTGAACGGAAGTGCGTATATCTACACACGTCCATTGGATTTGCACACTAAGTTTACCCACCGGCTAAACTTTTTGTACGAATCGATGAGACCAATGGTATTTCTGCGACAGAAATACGAGACAATTTACTATCTATTGATAGGTAGGTAGAGATGGTGCCAAGAATTGTAAGAAATTTGTTTTTTTTTGGAAAATTTGTTACAAAAACTTGCGAATTTTTAAGTATTGTTAACCGAAGTATCCACGTAGGTATCGATACTTGCTGAAGTGCTCGCTCAGCGATTATTTATGAATAAAAAAGTATCATTTGACGCCATTAATTTGTAGTAAGAAAACATACGAAATATGAGAATATCTTGATAGTTCGCGTCAGATTTTATTGTAAAAGAATAAAAAATAAAAATATCAAATTCTTTAATACCTTACTCAGATTTTCTGAAAATTTCTAAAAAGACGTTAATCTACACAAATAAAGAAAGATTTTCGGTCGCAGATCCAACTTTCGAATCTTACTACGAGGTCAAAACAAAAGAAGTTAAAAGAAAACACTTTTTGGATGAACTATCGAATATTAGAAATGTCATTATGACATTTACAGAAATACAAACATATGTACTTAAATAAAAAAGTGAAATGTGAAATAGTACATTACACACCAAGGTTCAAAAGTGAGCGTTTGCATGGGAGGGGAAGTTTGCAAAATGAGCGTAGCCAGTGAGCAATTCCCCAGTCATGTAAACTCGCACTTTTGAACTTCGTCGAGAAATATATTTTATGTAATCAAAATTCTATCAAATGACGAGTCTTACGCAAAAATTATAAAAAATGATACAAAATATTAACCTTCTCATTATGGCAGATTTAATGTTTCATTCGGAAAATGTAACCTTTACTTCGATGTAAAGTAAATGTGCTTCCATGCAAAAAGATGCTTCACATTTTTATGTGGAGGCGCGTTCATTTACATCGAAATTACATCCGTCAATGATAGGACTAACTTTTCACTAGCAAAATACCAGCCTAAATACTGCTTTTCTCATCGTATATTATATAAAATATTTTCTATAATGCACGATCAGTAAAGGCAATGTTTACACGGTTGTTTTTCAACCAAAAAGTAGTGCTTATCATCTATGAAGCATAACTAAAGCGAACGTGCCTCCATGTAAAAAATTTTATGTGATACATACGAGAAAGGCTATGTTTACACTGATATTTTACGAGTGCAGAGTGGCTCTTATTGATTAATATAACCTCGGTGCAAAATGAATGTGCCTCCTTGTAAAAGCGTGAAGCGTCTTTTTACATGGAAACATGTTCACTTTTCATGAAAATAGAGGTTACACATTACGAATGAAACGTTAAATCTGCCACAGCGAGAAGGTCGATATTTTGTTCCATTTTTCATAATTTTTGTACAAGATTCATCATTTGATAGAATTTTAACGTTTTATCACCTTCCGATCATTAATCATAAAAATATATTTTCCAACAAAGTTCAAAAGTGAGTTTACATGACTCAGGAATTGCTTGCTCGCTACGCCTGTTTCACAATGTATCCTTCGCATGTGAAGACTCACTTTTCAACTTCGGTGTGTAATATGCTACAAAAAGTCCAACTGCCATGTTGCAATTCACCGAGAATTAAGTGGGAAATTGAAGTTAATTATTCGCTGCGAGTTTCATGGTTGAGACTTGGGTACTCGAAATCGTACGGCCGTTGAATTAGGCGGGCCGAATGTGTGATGACACCATACGGTCGACATATTCGCGGGTATACGTCTGTTTTACGAACGGCGAATGTGGCGGCTCGTATTTCACGTGAGAAATACAGTGACCTCACGCTTGTTTCCAAGTAAATGAGTAGACGTTTGCTACTAATTTTGCCAATTAATGGTAATAATTTTTATTTTTTCCATTTGGATAGGCTATAAATTCTTCTAACTTGTAAGCATACGTGTGTTTCGAAATAAATCTCGATATCAGCAGGGTATAATCAACTTTCAGTTGATTGGGTCAGTTTCCTACAACGGGTGTGTTACTACAAGATGACGCTTTTTCAATTTTGTTTTCCTCCCCTTAACAAAAAAGAAGAAAAAGCATTTCGAAACAAGAAAATTGTAGGAATCGATTTTGAACTGGGCTCACTTTATAGACAACATTCTGATCATCTACTTCTATTCATTGACATAAAGAATGAGCAGATTGAGTGCAAAATTATCGCCAAAATTGATGATTAATTAGCTGCGTCAACTCGGAATATGTGCCCTTAAATGACCGTATAGTTAATTGAATCTTTTTTTTAACTAACTAGGTAAGGTACCTCTATCTGCGTACTTAGCTACCTCACGTGATTAGTCGAATAATTGACGATGCTATTCTTTGTTTCAGATTCGACCATATAGGAATATACGTCGTAATGTTTTTAGAAATCTTACAGACACTGATTAAGGTGTTGTTTGTCTTTTTCATTTTGATCGTTGCCTTCGGATTAGCCTTCTATATACTTTTATCACGGGTACGAATCAGACGTAATAATACGCGTATCCTAAGAGCGATTATTAATTACGCGTAATTAATAACTTATACCTACGCACCTATACCTTTATAGCTACCAATTTAAAATTTTGTCGACAAAAAGGTGAACGTTTCAAAGCGGTCCTTCGTTTGAGAGTGATGGCATTCTGTTGCAGGGAAATCATTTGGCTTTCAGCACAGTTCCGATGTCTGTGATGCGTACGTTCGCCATGATGTTGGGTGAAATTGATTTTCTCGGCACTTACGTGAATCCATACTTCAACCTTGGAGAAGAGACCAAAACTATACCCTTCCCATTGCCAGTGTTTTGCATACTCGGCATATTTATGATACTCATGCCAATTCTGCTGATGAATCTACTCATCGGTTTGGCTGTCGGCGATATCGAGTCGGTGAAGAAAAATGCCAAACTAAAGCGTCTCGCAATGCAGGTGAGTACCGTATAGACAAACGAAAATGTGGACAGGCTGTTTTCATCAGCCTGCTATACCCATAGACGTCTATTTCATACGTGTCTACGGCTCTATCGCAATCAATTCAACTTCCGACTCCATCAGTACTGACATATATGCTCGCTAGTAGCCCGTCGTAACACTTTCTTTAAAGTCGCATGATGCGTAAATAAATGTATAAAATGAGACACGTCCTCCGATACTCTCTCGTGTTACTACGTAGGTACACCTGCCTGTACCTACCTATTTCGAGACTAATTAAATATTTAAACACGCGGTGATTCAACGTGGGTGCTCGCTTAACCAAGTGAAACGAGACTGCTACGATTTATTGGTCAATGAAAATTTCACTCAAGTTTTTCTTTCCTTAAAAATTCAGATAGTATTCTGGCGGAAGAGTAGTGCATTACGAAAGATAGAAAACCAGGTAGGTACCTACGAGGGCTGCTCTCGTGAGCTTTTTTCGCCTGGTTCTAAATATCCGCTCATCTTGTACGCATCGCATATACTCGATTAAAAAATTCAGTTATATATAAAGGTTTAGTTGTTTGATAGGAAAATCACCAGGTACCTACAGCAATCAGTCGATCCGCGATTTCCTCTTTTATACTGCATTCTCTTGTCATCGTTTTCGTGTTGCATTGCAGGTATTGATGCATTCCGAATTGGAGCGCAAGTTACCGAAAATGTTGTTGAATAAAATCGACAAAAAAAATCTAATGGAATATCCGAACGAGCGAAAATCGAAAATCGGATTTTTAGACTTTCTTTTTCGAATATGGTTTTATCACGCTTTTTCCGAAGAAGGTAGGTATTTAAAAAAAAAAAAATACGAATACCTAAATGGTTCCTGGTCATTTTCCCGAATGGACAATTTCCAAAAAAATATTTTTCCCAAATTAATTTTTCCGAATACCAATTTCCCGAAAGGTCATTTTCCAGAATAGAAAATTTACTAAAGAATACAAATTATTAAAAAATAATAATAATAATAATAATAATCCACTTCCCTCGACCCCCACAATACCTAAAGACTAAGGTAAGATAAATTCTTCTTCCAAAGAATGAAAAAAGAAACAAAATCCAACTTTTAGTCCTAACCTTCCACTACATCATCACCCGAGTTTTTACGCTTTCGTTGTAGGGCAAAATAAAAAAAAAAAAAAAAAAAATTAAAAATTTTCGGGTGTTGTCCATTTGGGAAAATGGCCTTTCGGGAAAATGGATGCGGGAAATTGTTCGGGAACGCTAAATAAAATGCCCCCGACCACCCCCTCTATCTGTAGGCACCTACTTGCTGTTCAGACGATTTCGTTACATTTCGATTTAAATTTGGCGAAGAAAAGTTTCTATTTTTTCTCCTTCTACCTGCTTTCTTTCTTCGATTATTCTTTTTACTCGTTGTTTGTTTGTTTCTAACTTCCACCCTAATTGGTTTGAATAGGAATAGAACACGTTCTGGAGCGAAAAGAAGAAGCGGAAGTAAATGAATTACAAGAACTGAAAAGCAGATTGAAAAAAGTTTACTGCACCCTGGACAAGCAAAGAATTCTGATGAAACTAATTACCGAGGTAAGAACTGCAATAGCGTGCGGTCGCCGTTCAATTGGTTGGCCAATTATCGCTGTGTAGGCACGCAGTGTCGGCAATAACCTTGTGGTGTGTACCTACGGCGTACGTATTTTGTGTTCTGCAGAAAATGGGCATTAAAACGGAGTGCGACGAAATCGACGAAGGCTTGTCGTCGGATGAGAATGTGGGCAGCATACAGGACAAAACGCGTCAATTTCGTCAGCGATATAAACTGAAATCCGTTCACAGCATCAGCAAATCTTTTTCCAGATAAAATTCTGTTCGCAAATAGGTTTGCAGTGTGGTGCGTGCGTGCGTGCGTGCGTGCGTCGGTCGTTTTACCAGCTGCGGTAACCGAAATCGAAATGTGATCGCAGACGACCAAATTGCAGTTTGTAGACCTTTCGCACGAAGAGGTATTCGAGCCGTCGACGGCTGGCCAAAAATTAACCGAATGATAAATAAATTGCTCTCGAATCCGCAGAACAGGTATCCAGCGAGTGCTCCGCATCGAAGTCTGTGTCTGCGTCGGGGCTGGCGCAGCGCAGCGCAGCGCAGCGCAACGCAACGCAGCCTTGCGCAGTCTTGCGCATCCCCTCGCTACATATTCGCGAAAAGTACTTACCTACAGATTGGCCGCATTTCGTTTTCAAATTTCTCGGCCCAGTTTTGCGCTGTCTGCGAAGCAAACGAATCCATAGGTAGCCTAACACATAGGCGTAACAGAACTCGCGTGCAAAAGTTTCGATGATGGCTGACTGCCTATTTAGGGGTGGGTAGTACAACCAACGCAGAACTAAAATTCAGTCGACAAAACTGCACCCATAATCACGACAATTCAGATAATTCTCTATCGACAACCGAAACAATCTCCGTCTATTCTGAGATTAACGATAATGAATCTGTCAATCAAACTACGTAAGGTACCTACGATTTCTCCATACTTGAAACCACAACAACCGATTCCCAACGTCTAAATATTAAACATTTCCAAAATTAAACGAAGAGTTACACGTACCTACGGGTAGGTACGTAATTAAAATTTCAAATTCGATCCGCAGCGAGCCTATCACGATGAACCTCACCAGTGGCAAATTCCAAACATACCTATAATGTTTGTGTAAAACGAAATGAAATGAGAAAAAGAAATCTTGCACAACGAGTTCTCAAAACAAGCTTCCCCCACTACCTGGAATACGAGTGGCCTTCTTATTTCCTGTCGACTCGTAATAGCGTATCATTCCCCAGAATACAAAAATTCTTTCCTAAAATTCGATTCCAAGTCCCGAGCATTTAAAATTTAGACTAAATTAAATAAAACAAAAAATTTGAAAAAAAAAAAAAAAAATGTTTTCCATCGAATCAACTCTCGCTGCGAGCAATTGGCCAACTCTTAAGTATCACAAAAGGAGCCCCCTTCCCAAAAAATGAGCAAAACAGGAAAGAAACAAAAAATGAGGCTCTCGCTGCCTTAAATACTAACAAAATACGTACTGAAAACCTGATTTTATGATCGGTTTTGGGCATTTTCCATTGCGAATTTTTTCATTAGCATTTTCTCAGTAGGTATCGAATTGTGGAACGTTTTTTTGCAAGGATTAGTTTGTGCTTTTGTTGACGTAGGTAACTGTAAGTAGCCTACCATACATTTCTTAATTATATCGATTGTTTTAACGATGGAATTCGGGACTCGGAATTAAGTACTATTCTCCTCGGAGTGCCATTCTTTAATGGAAGAAACACCAACTTGTTTGACATTTTCAGTGCTTCAAACTCGATGCTCTGTTGGATTCAAAATTATAAGGAGGTCCGCCTCGTAAAAATTCAGATACGGATGTATTTCACAGGAGCCGTCCACAATATTTGTAGGTACCTACCTAAATGTGCATATTGCGATAGTTTGTGATAAACTGCTACGGATTTAAGATTTTATACGCGAGCCTCTTCTATTCCAGTTACTCTTTCCCTTCCTCACTTCGTATTTTGTCCACCTAGTTTTGGAATTTGGGCTGAGAATCTGTTGGAGCGGACATGATTAAGGACCTACCTACGTGAATGTGGGTACTTACTTAATATTAAAATATAGAAAATCTATAGAAAACTTCCTTTCGCTGAGTAGTCAAAAGTTAAGGGAGCTGCGCTCACATCCAAATACCGTATTGAAAGGCGAAATTTTCAAGTGAGGATTCATTTCCGTGTAACTTCAGTTACGTTTGTAAAAGTGTCACCTTGAATTTAGGTAAAGGTAAAAAATCAATGATTAAATAACACGAGGTAAGAACAAAATTCTTTCAACTAACAAAAAATTGGGCTTCATTGCGACCTGTCTTCTGAATTATGACGCATTTTCAAGCGAAAAATAAAAAGGCACGGGTCTGCATTATCTTTCATTCAACGAATTTTAATGGCAAATCCAGAAAAATATGATGAAAAAAAAACTAGCAATCCGAACGCTAAAATTTTAAAAACACAAATTTTAATATAAAAAATACGTACGTTTATACGTTGGGAGATGCGGAATATTAAAATTTATCATCATTTTGGGCCTGAAGGAAATCTATTTAAAAAAATTAGAGCAAAATTTCGATTCGGCTCGGTGGAAAACATATGTATCGATATATTATACGAGGCGCTGCATAAGCTGGAAAATCCGAGATATCAACCTGTATTAATTACAGTGGCCTAGAAAAGTATCCGGTGAAATTTGTGATTTGAAATCGGAGTTTAGGGCCTCGCAAAACCCGAATAATACAAAAAATCGATTCAAAATGTCATCGGTTTTCACGTTAGAAACAAACAGATTCTTCAAAATGATTTATTCAATACTTATGGGTTGAAATATGTTTTCAAAAGTTTCTTCGCAATATTATTAACCCAGCTGTAATCTCAAACCTATAAAAATCTTTCAAATACGTTAGGCTATTTATAATAATAATAATAATAATAATAATAATTCAATTAACGTACGCGTGGAACCAATATTATAAGCTGGTTAAATATGTTTGGCCAGCTACCTGTGTACGCAGGTATAACTTGGAGAAAATTGCTCAATGTGCTAAGCTACCTATCTGTTTTTATTGATGTACGATAGAATGTAGTATTCTGTTACCGTTAGAAAAATATCGCAGCAGGTTTTCAACATTATTTAAATCAAATTCTTCGGTAAAACACGTGAAAAATAATAATAATTATTTTTGTATAATTTGGTTAAATAAGAATTAAGCACCCTGACTTCGTAATGTGAAAATTTATAAAAAGAACGTCGATGGTACGCTGAACGGAGACTATATCTTTCATTTATTAATAATTGTTCGAATGCAAAGATGTACGAAGAATTTGCTAAAATTGAATTTATTAGGAGGTGGTACCCATGCAAAAAACGTTACACCGTACGTCGAGAAAATGGTAGGTTGCTGATAAAAATTAAATTCCAAAAGTATTTGATGGCAAACTGGGATTCGTGTTTGTTGTTCGGAGAGGGTTTGGAGACGTCGAAGTGTTAGGCTTTTTTGGGGGCAAAGTTAGGCGCATTTTCACCTAACAAAAACCAATAAAAATGAATGAAACAAAACAAAGCAGTACAGAACACCTCCTCATATACATATACCTACTTAGGTACGGGTGTGTACTCACAAACGAATAACTCGGATTCGTTCGTATAATACGTTCGTCGGTTTGTTGGTCAGACTATGACTACAAAAGCAGACATCAAATTGAATTGAAATTTTCAGAATTTACTAATGATTTTCGACGGAATATTTCCAGCTGTAGCGGTTGTATGTAGCCCTCTAAGGGAAGCGTTCCGCATTCCGACCCCCTCGAAATATTTTTCGTTAATTTCCTCCGCAGAAACGTGTTAATTAGCTGTCCGCAACATTTCATGGTTTCATCTCAGCCCGTTGTTGAGATGCGGAGTGCCGGGAAGTTAAAAAATCAAAGTGTGGACTACAATAGACCGGATATGGGTACCTATGAACTGTACGTAGACGTACGTACTGTAGGTATACACGGCCCAGTCAAATAAGAGGTCAGAAAATGAAGTAAAATCGAACCAAGTTAAACCTTGCAAAGGCGACGGGGATCGTTCCCCAAACGGCTGTCAATAAAAACGATCCACCCCACCCAATTCTTCCACCGTAGGGACTCTTTCATGTAATAATGTTGCGCATAGGGACCTTTTCGAAGAACGTAACGTATTGTCTGAAATGGGAGACAATACTGATTTATGTTTTTCGAACGGAACACGCAGTAGGTGTAGTGGCCTTAGCCCTAACTTCGTTTATAGTCCGAGAGACTCATAAAATAACGTAGTCACACTCCTCCTCACCGAAGTGCCACTGCTTGGCGACTGCCACAACACCAGTACAGACAGTCAGCGTACTATACGCTGTTGTCAAACCTCTGCGCCCTGTAGGTGCGCAGTGGATCGTGTAACATATCACGATAGTAGGTACACCGCACCTACCTTCTGGTATTCGAGTGTCTAATTCGTGTCAATAAAATACGAACAAATACGTTGGGACGGTTCAGGTTCGAGTTCTTCCTTCGCAGTTTCTTCTTCAACGCTTGACCATTGAAAAACGAAGTAACCAAGCCTAATTTTCCAAACTCACTAACTACATCAGCTAGAAAAAAATGAAATTTATAAATTTTTTCCGTTGATATAGCTTTACGAGTAGATCTATGGAGATAAAACTAAGTTACCTGTCCTTGCTAATCGACCTATATTGTTGTTTTTTTTAATCGATTCAGCTTGCTCTTATTATGCGTTCATAAAACGCCGCATGACATCGATATTTAATATATGGGGTTGAAATTGAATTCACGGTTGAAAACGATTTTACGGCTGAAATACGTTACGATGGTTCCACCCACCCAAATACCCGCTAGAAATTAGTACTGTATCAATAAATTTTCTTAAATCCTAATAATTTGCTTCAATATTTTACTGCGAAGCTGAAAATGAATATATAATTCTTTTCCATTCTCTTTCTGATGTTAGGTACATTTCCATACCCGGGGACACCATGTATGCACAGACATCAAGTATGATGAATAGAGCTACAGACTATGTGTTCGTGGGAAATAGCAGTATGCTAATTTCTTTGGCCATCTTCACGCTATCAATTTTCATATTTTCGTGTTCGGCTTCTTAATAAGAAAATAATGCTGATTATTAGGATTTTGAAAAAAATAACCATCTTTACCACTCGCAATGTCAGTCCCTGTGATAGTAATAAAAAATTGTGTGGACACTGTTTGTTTTAAATTTTATTTCTATTAACTTTGCACCGATGTTATTTTTATTTTTTTATAGATTATTATTGGCCGCTGTGGAAAATTTAAAAAACTGAAAATGGTCCCACATTCTGCCACACCTCGCAGAATATGGTGGTAGAGAATTTTTTTATTCAGTTTGCTTCTTTGTGATTGATTATCGAGCATCTACCTCTAATCTTTTGCGAACATTTTTCACTTCTCTCTTTCCTCTGCACAAAAAATAACTACTGCAGCCAAGTCACTGAAAAACAACGTTGTTTATTGAAGAATCAGTTTCTCGCCAATAGAGCCTCAGCTTTTGGCCACCTTAATTTTTTTCGCACTTATAATTATTCACCGTTCCCCCGACTTTAGTATTTAAAAAAATTAGATTTTTCCTCTCACTTTTCCTCCAAAAAGTACTAAAAGAAACTTTTTAGTTAAGTATTGTCCAGAAAAACGACGTTATTCAGCCAACAATTATTTCTGCGTCAATGAATCCTCAGTCTGTGCGAAGGGCGTTCACTTTTTTAGCCTTCATTACTTACCACTTTTTCTACCACTTTTTTTTAAAATTTACATTTTATTTCTACCCGATATATTACGCAATTAACGGTATCTTTAATTCACAGACTCGAGTACAGCTATTTCCAGTACCTAATTTCGATTTTTCGATTTCTTTGCAAAATCTTCTGGAATTTGTTTACATGCGAAAAGTTTTCTCCCGCCGAAAAATAACTCCGGTCAATACGTCGTTTAAAAAAATAACGATTAAAAACAAAATAAAAAGTTCCATTATTTTTAAAGCAAGTCGAATCTGTTTCAGACACTAAAGTGATTAATTACGTACGGTTTCTAAAAACTTTCTTGTCGATGTAAGGGAAAAAAAAAAAAAATTGAAGTAGGTACGAAAAATTTGTGCGTGAGGTGAGCAGTACTTTTGTCTCCTTAACAATCTCATTCGAAGTAAAAGAATGTAATTTGTGAGCACGATTTAGAACTATCGTAACTTTAAACGAACAATGCTGAATCTGCACAACCTACGACGGCATTTTTCACGTTACGTTATGGTAAATTTTACATTAAAAAAAATTGTATTTCTCCAGTTTCCACGGATTTTCGGCTTTTTACTCCGAAATTAATTGCTTGTCGAATGAGATGGCTGGTAGAATATGGGTTGTGCGTTGATGAGGAGGTGCGGTATCAAATGAAAAACCAAATAACTTAGGTACCTACTTCGCTTACACCTACAGCCAACAAATAAAATTTGTTACTCGCAGGAGCCGTGATCCGGCGCTTTTTGAGACCTTTTTTATGGCTGGCCTTCGAAAACTCCGAATATAACGATTCTATAGCCGATTTTTCAAGAAGTTGAATTTTCTAACCATCTCTCTCTATGCGCATGAATCATCCCCCTTTGAAATGTGGTTTTGTTCAAAAAGAAAGTGGGCCGAATCGCGAATCGCGCCCAGTTAATTTGTTTTTGCAACATAAGTTACGAGTCTCTTTTATAGCTATCTCTTCATTAACATTGTAGATATACGTATTTCGGAAATTATAATTTGTCACAAAATACCATCCGGGTTGATTGCCGCATGGTTATTCAAAAATTAACAAACTCACCTTAGTCGTACCAGAATTGTTTTTCGGTCAACAAAATTGGAGCTGACCGTATTTAAGCTAAATGTTGGTTTTTTTTTTGGTTTTTTTTTTGAAGTAGGTATTCGTCGTGCGTCGTCGCATGAATAATAGCTGTAGGCCGATTTTATTTGCGCGCCACTATAATTCGATGAAAAATGATCGAAACGATTTGAAAAGAATTCATAAAAGTGTATCTGGATATCTATAGTAATTTCGGAAAAGTCTGATTAAAAATATTTAAATGTCAAAATTTCGCTTCGGTCAAAAAAATAAAAACCACTGTCAGCAAATTTTCCGTTTCTGATGGTTAACAAATTAACGCGACGTCATCGATAATAATTTTATTTTCAACAACATTTTTTGTTTTTTTTTTTTTTTTTTTTTCAACACGGCTACTCGTATCAAAGGGTACCTCTATGGTTACGATTCAACACGCAAAAATTTATTCACAAAATTCATCGAGAATTATTTTGTACAAAGAAAACAGAATCGAAAAACAAAACGAAACAATATAATGAGGAATTATATAAAAATAATATTTCTCGATCGTAAATTAGTGATAAATCATTATAACTTATAGTGCAAACGATGAAACTTTTTTAAAATCTAAAGTTTGAGCATTACTAAAGGTTTCACGTTAGGAATAGAAATTCGTTTTTGGAATCCCCATTTCTGGTAATTTATCAAAGCGTTCGTATCGATAACGCGAACGTAGGTAACAGTATTTACAAAATGTTCGATTTGTTAGGCGCAGATGGCAGTTTCGTGGTTTCCACATCGTGACCCTGGGATGAGAAAAGGCACCCCAAGTGCTAAACGCACACTTTTCACACTCGCACGAGAAGCGATTGAACAAAACAAACATTTTCCCGCATTTCCCATCTGCAGTTTCAGTCTACTCGTCGAGTTTCGGATAAAGCTAAAAATATTCGATTTAGGTAATTAATTCGCCGCCAAACGAATTTATTTCTTCAATTTTTCTTTATCGCCGAATTTGACGCATCAAATGGGTATTTGCAATTAACCTGCGACGGGTTTCTTCTTACCTGTAAGTCATATTTGTCCGCTGCGGGGTGGCAAATTAGCTTCGATCGTTATTTTTGGCCTTTGATTAAAGACAAGTTCACAACCGTTGTGAAAAGTTGCGAGTTTGAAGGTTCGTTGTCGTAACGTCAAGTGAAATTGTTGGCCTCGCATCGGTGTGAAAAATAATAAATTGCCGAATAAGATGGACAAAAAAAGAAAGAAAAAAAAAAAGAAAAAAGAAAAAAGAAAAAAGAAAAAGAAGGGAAAAACGATTTTTTCGACCCACATAAGTCTGTTTTCTTGCCCAGGGTCACAGTTTTATACTTAATGTACAAATTTAATTAATACACCCTATACTAAGTAGGCCTACCTAAGACCTGTTATTTTCGTTTTTTTTTTTTTTTTTTTTTTTGTATTCCTTTATTTAGAAAATAAATTACCGACGTAGTTGTTAAGTGATTATCAAAAATTATTGCATTCGGATTACGAGTCGTGGACGATTTCAATGTTTGTCTATAAGTAGGTATTTTTTTCTCGAAATATATAATTACTGATTACGGCTAATTCGACGATTAATATAATTATTATAGATACCTAGTCGTACCTAGTTTAAAAAAAAAAAAAAAAAAAAACAATAGTAAAAAGTAAAAAGGACGAAAAAATAATAAAACGAATCAGTATCCGAGGGGAAAAAGTCAACTTCGAATTGACATCACAATTCTGCAGCATTTCTTCGAAAAGATTTGCTATAGGTATGCGCGATTGTCAAAATATCAAAATACCTTTTACGCCCTTTTGTACTTGATTTTTGTATTTTAAAACTTTATTACTGTACACGAAAACACGTACCTATTCGTATACCTACCGCTTTAAGATTGTCGGTAATGAAATTTAATTAAAAATTGAAAAAAAAAAAAATTCGTCGTGTATTTTTCATATTTTCAGAAAATTGACCATTTTATTGTCAGAGTGACGTCGATGTGTCCTACGTGCATCTCGGCTCTAAGCAACAATATAAGTAGAAAAACACGATTTTTTTTGAAGCAGGTTCTGCAGAAAAACCTGCTGCCTACTTACAATCGACCTCACAGTGGAAATTTGAGCTGAAATCTACGTACCTGTAGGTACATATAGTAGTTGTACGTTTCTTGGCTAAAGGAAACCGAGTGAAATGAAGAAGTAAAATTTAGTTGTCCGTTGACGGCTTAACGTCCCACTCTACCGATTGGGTTGGGTATGATATTTGGCTGCAATTACCTGCTGTAGGTACTCAGTTTCGTAGGGAATGATGCGATTAACTCGCATAATATGAAACCGACACGACGTAATCGAGGCCGACGAACTTGGGTTGGTTTTTTGTATTTTTGTTTTTGGAAGGGGGACGTATTCACGCCATTTGACCAACTTCGAATGAACTTCACCGCAGCCATTTTGCGTTTAAAACTGTCGTTTACATCAGCGTTTTTGCTCTTTACGCGTAGTTACGTAGAAGGCGAGTCTTCCTGCGACGTCACGTCGTTCCTCTATTCGATACAGAGAATTGCAGTTTCGTACCCTTTTTTTTTTTAAAAAAATTAAAACGTGCGTAATTCATTTTTGAAGTGAAACTTACCTTCAAAAGTGTTGCGAAGAATGAAAAATGTTACAAGTCCACTTTACCCAACTTTGCGACAGATGAAGAAGTCGCCAGTCGCTCGCTACCGTTAACCAACCAACCAACCAACCAACCAAAGAAGCGAAAACACTTTTATTTCGTGTCAATTCCACCGTTCCGTTATTACTTATTATTATTTTTTGTTGGCTAAGTACCTGGGTACGTAATTCTATTTACGTTTTTCGATTAAAACAAAGAAGAAGATTTTCGGATAATTTTGTGAATCCTGCCATTGCAGCGCTTGCTGCCGCTCTTCAGTCTGTTTTGTCGTAGTTGTGGACGGTTTTTGAACTTCGACGTAGAACGTAGGTAGGTATATATGGCCTACTTTGTTGGGGCTAGGGCTGGGGCTGGGGCTGGGGCCCCGGCTGGCAATGCCAGTAGGTGTACAAGTCGACCACCTATTTATTCTCATATTTCACGTTCGAAATTACCAATAATATGTTGCAAATGACTTTTGTTCTTCTGAAAAATTGTGTTTTTCGACTCGCACTATTTAGCCTAAATGCACGTAAGATTTAATTATTATAGCTAATTTCTGGCCAGTTATCCTGCTATCGGAATCAAAAAATTAATTGTAATATCGTATCAATATACGACGAGTAAAAATTGTTTTTGTAATAAATGCATTTTCATAAATAGGTATGTTACAAAAAAAAAAAAAAATTATAAAATAGTTACAGGAAACATTATTCAGTACGATTATCAAACAACGGTATAATGAAGCGTAAAATGTGAAAAAAAGTCTAACTAACTATTTTTCTCCGCCCCCTCCAGCGGCATATCGTTTCAAAGTGGTTATTTTCGCTATTAATAACACCGGGAAACAAATCGATTACCTTGCCAAAAGTAAATTCGTATTTGAAAATATTGCATTTTCGGTTTTTTAAATTTAAAAGTTCATAATTGACTTAGAGAATGAAACAGAGGTACAGGTAGGTAGGTACTCATTATACGTTTCATTCGAATAGAATCTACACCACTGGTCAGAAAAATTACCCTGATGGTCGACTAGGTTCCTATTAATGACTCGACGAAGGGATACGATTTTTTTTTTTTTTTTTTTTTTTTTCCTAATGAAATGATTGAAACGCGTTCGAGTGTGAAACTGAGGATGGTAATTCGAAAATAAGACACTCGATTAGAAGTTGTCTTCAGACTCGTCGAATGTGGTAACGCTGTTCAAAATTTCAACGCGCATTAACCGCTACGCACTCGATAATGTACGGAGAGTCTTAGCGAGCAAACGAATATTCTCGGTTACCTATAGCCTTTTAATTTGCAACAACGGTCTATCACAGCTTTACTGAGGAAATTTTTGGACGATAAATTTCGGTTAAGGTCTTTAAATACAGCCCTACGATAAACGTGAATAGGAAGTACGGTAGGTGTTGGCCGATGTTAATATGCGACCTCGTCGGTTTGAAAACTGATTAGTGATGGCGAAATTGCTGGCTGGTAAGTTAGCACGTAATTTTATTACTAACGTCTACGGATACGTACCTGCTTCTCCTAAGGCTAGGGGTCACCATTGTCGAGTATTCGTGTAAATTTTCAAGTACCTACCTGAAATTATTTGTTGGAATCGTTACTGGTTTCTATATTACGGGACTATGGGCGAGTGAACTCGACATTCGAATCCGAATCGAGGGGAAGCATTCGTAAACGGTGGCTGTTGGAACTTTTTCTTTTCGTTTTTTCTTCTCTGAAAAAGCAAAAGGATTTTCATTCGCCGAAGCCAACTGATGGTAACTCGATGGAGACACTCGAGTACCTACCTACGGTGGCAGTTCATTGATGAAAAATTGTTGCTCTCATCATCATTTTCGACTTACGCGCTGATAGGTGCAGATAAAGGTATAGGTACGGGTACACCTATAGGTACCGCAATCTGCAAGGTACCCACGTACAGTTAGCCTAATAACGTCATTTAGCTGCGGTCTATTTTGAGTGAAAAAGCGTCTACCGTTTCTCCAAGGTAGTGCAACGCCAACAAATAGGTATGCATTCTCAATATAAACTTAGGATACTTGCGCACATCCGGTAGGTACCAATACTATAGGCGGGTACGGTGCGTGTATCTTTGGTTCTGTTTTGTGAAAAGTTATCTACTCGATGTTTGATAGGTGGGTACGTACACTTTTTCAAAAAAAAAAAATATTATCTCGAATAACGTCCGGATTGTAGAGTAAAGGATGAACTACCGATCTAGGGTGGGATAGGTAGGTTGGTACTACCGGATGACCAAAAAGTCACGCAATCCAAACCTTCAAATGTAAAGATTTTGAAACAAGAGATACAAGGCTGAATCTTGGCACAGTTGCAGAAGTTGGTTACTCAATTATTCATGCAAAGTTTCAGCTCTGTATCTGTAATCATCTAACTTCGAGTAATTTTTGATTTTTATTTATAATTTCTCCACGTTTGAAAGATAAATTTTGAAAAATTTTTAATGGTAAAAGTCCTCAAAAAATTCTGAAACTTGGTACAATAATGGAGAATGATTATCTGATTAAACGGGTAAAGTTTCACTTCAGTACCTTCATCCTTGTTTTTTTAAGAACTTTTTTATGGTTTATACCATGCTTTCAAAACAAATAAAAAAAATTTTTAAATTTCAAAAATTTTATTTCATCCTCTCCATAGATCCATACTTTGGTGCAGTATTTCACTTTACGGCAAAATTTTGTCATAACAGTTTCCTTGAATTTGTTTGGGTATGCAACTTTTCATACGTCAATGTTTTTTTCTCGATAACACCTGCAATGAGCAGTTATGCAATTTTTTATTCAGTGCGTTTAAAAAGTTGCATAATCACATAATTGAGTAACCATTTCCCTATCATTGTCCCATGTTTCAAAATTTTTTGAAAATTTTTACAGTTTAAAATTTTTTGATTCGTTTTTTATGCGTACAGATCACTATGAAAATTCTTAAAAAAAAAAAAATTGATAAAAGAAAGTGAAACTTTATCTGCTTAATCTGGTAATCATCCTCCATTATTGTGGCGAGTTTCAGAATTTTTGGAAAACTTTGGCCACTTAAAATTTTTTAAAGCTTGTTTTGCCACAAATACGAAAATTGAAATTAAAAATAAAAAATTACTCAAAATCAGACTACTATAGATACATAGCTGAAATTTTGCATAAATAATCGAGTAACCCACTCCTACAAGAGTGCAAAATTTCAGCCCTCTATTTCTTTTTTTCAGATTTTTACATTTGAATGTTTGGGTTGCACGACTTTTGGGTCAATCGGTATTAGGTAGGTACCTAAATATAGGTACGTATAGCCAAAAATGTGAGTTTCGGTGAACTGATTAAGTGGGCTCTTGTTTACCTTATTTACGCATTATATTATGGGTGTATTTTAATAATTGAAAAATCATTCGGATACCTAACTTATTGATACGGCCAAATTAAAAATTAGACGGGAGGGACGTTTGGTCGAGTTGATCATCGAGTTTACTTGGGCGGATGAAAAGCCTTTTGGTACCGGTGGCGAAATTTTTTCGATCGCCTTTTCTTTATACCTACGTAGCCGCCTATCATAATAGCTTACATATTATGTACATATTATAGGTAGCATCGTAAAAACTGGTAAGTGGAAACGAAAAAACGAAAAAACGAAAAAACGAAAAAACGAAAAAACGGGCGAACGACAACAACAACGGCGATAATAAGAACAAGAACAAGAATAAGAACAAGAACAACAAGAACAACAAGAACAACAACAACAACAACAACAACAACAAATCGAAATCGCAGAACGGAAAAGGAAAAAGGAAATGAAAAGGTAGGTCGGTAGTTAGACAGGTAGGTAGGTAGGTAGGTAGGGTTTACATATTATTAATACCTATTATTATTATTATTATTATTATTATTATTATTATTATTAGACGGGTAGCTATATAATATTATTACGCGGATAATATTATTATAATTACGTAAGTGTTCAGTCTTCCATTCCCATAGTCATTAATTCGATGTCGTGGGCAGTTCGTTGACGAAAACATAAGGTAATGCAGAGTAAGCGTAGCATGACCCGAAATTGCGGACTGTAGGTGACGAGTATGAAGGCCTTGCAGGCCGAGTGCGAGAAGCCGAGCCACACGACGACGAAGTGGAGGTGCGGCACGACCAGCTTGTGGCCGGACAGGTGTTCGTAGGCCTTGACCGCCAGAAAGGGTATCCACAGCAGCCAGAAGGTGAGTATGAGCACGATGCACAGCGTGTGGTTGGGATTGGCGAGCGCCTCGGTGAGCGCGCTCACGTACTCCTTGTCGTGCGACATGTCGCCGTGCTTGAGGCGGCGCACGATCACGAACACGTACGTGTACGTGTAGATGATGGTGATGAGGCTGGGGCCGAGCACCAGCAGCAGCAGCGTCGCCGAGTACGCGATCATGTGCTCCCAGTTGAGCGTGCAGACGTAGGCGCGTTCGTCGAACGTCGGCCGGCTGAAGTCGGCGAGCAGCGGCGGGCTGCACATCATGGCCGACGATATCCACGTGAAGGCCATCCAGCACTGGCAGCGGGTCTTCGTCTGCACCGTGTCGTAGCGCAGCGGCTTGCGGATCGCGATGTAGCGGTCGACGCCGATCCACATCAGCGTGTACGCCGACACCATCCACACGATGGTCTCCGTGTAGCCGACCAGCCGGCACATGAAGTCGCCGTACACCCACTGGCGCACCAGCGCCGGGTACACCGACAGCGGCACCACCACGATGCCGCAGATCAGGTCCGCCACCGACAGCGACAGTATGTAAATGCTGAGCGTGTTGGTGCTTCCTGCGCACACGCACGCGCGCACACACACACACACACACACACACACACGAACAAACAAACAAACAAACAAACAAACAAACAATCGTTTTTAGTCGCTACCGAGTACCTATATACGGCCGTACGGCCAAAATTCATTCGCACCTACGCTCGGGTACGCGCACCGCTCTCGCATTCGACAGATGAGCCGCCATTTTTTCGCGAATATTTTACACCGTCTATTATCGCTAGGTATACGTACGGGTAATACATCGTCGTCGTAGGCACAGCTGGCATTAAATACAATGTAAAGGCTGCCTGATACCTACGAAAAAATGGCGCCACTTTTGAAGTTCTTCTCCCCATCCTTTCGGTACTGATTTCAAATCTGTTCGCTCGTATTCGCGCCCAATAACAATGATACGAAAAATATAACTGACCATATTCAGAAACCACATCAAACCAAAGTTCGTAGATTAAAATGAGACAAAAATTGTACCGATCTCTAGGAGTGGGGATACGTCGTCTCTGAAGTGGTGCCCGTTTTTTCATCTCGCACGAGTCCTCTTTATATTTAGCACTCTGTAGTTGTAGGCTTTACGTTTTAAGCCGGCTCCACACATTCGTCGGTTTGCCAATTTTTTTTACGTACGGTCTACATATTACCAACCGAGGTGCCTACGTTACATAGGTACATTATTAATTAGGTACCCTGTTAACGAGTAGGTACATCGACATTCGCCAAAGTCACCAATAAGCCTTGTTCGCATTTGACTAGTTTTCTAGCTACTAGTCAGCTATTTGAGGTAATATTCTGTTACCTACTACACCATTTTAGCCATTCAAAATACACATTAACTCGGTGGATAGTCCTATAAGAATCTAATTAGAGTCTCGCGTGGCCATCTGCTAAGTTGAAGTTGACTTTTTAAACTGTTGAAACGCTATAGTGTCGTTAACTGCTAACAGAATAGTATTCCTCGTAGCTGGCTAGAAGCGTGAAAATTATTTGAGTGTAAACCAGGCTATTGTGTGGAAGCTAATGTTGTGGAATATTGATAGGGATGATAGGGACCATCAATATTCTGCTCAACCATCGATAGACTATCGAAAATTTTTCTATCCGATAGCTATCGATATTATCGATACATTTTATTGGACTATGTACTTGTCCTTTTTTTCGGCTGAGTTTGGGCGAATAATTTAGAACTCTGAAAGTGTTTAAATCAGGGATTGAAAAACAATACCTTTTATCATTTTGGTTTCCATTTCCGCTACATTTTCTGATTTTACCAAAATTTTTCATTCAATTTCCATTTCGGGTTCCATTTCCATTCTAAAAACATTTCTTCCTGCACCTATTTAAAATTCTCCAAATCATGTTAAGATATCGATATATCGATACTTTTTGATATTTTTCCAGTGACATCAATATTTTTTTGATGTTCTTTCAAATTTTTTCTTCCAGATCAAAAATTATTCAAGTGAGAAATGAAAATGGAAACGATTCATCATTCGGTTTCCATTAAATTTCCCTTACTGGTGTTGAAACTAATTGTTAAATTTTTTCGATTTTCGTTTTCATTTTAAAATTTTAATGTTTCCGTTTATTTCGATTTCTAGCGCCAAAAAATGTGGTTTCCATTTCTCAATCCTTAGTTTCAATTTACTTTGAAAGAAAAACGAGAATTTTAATGATAAATTTACAAAACTGATATAAATAAATTGAATGTTAATCATATAAATTGGTAAGAAATTAAAAACTCAGATAAAAATGTAGGGAAAATGAAAATTTTTGTTTTTTTCTATCAATTCGATAGTTTGTCGATAATATCGTTGTATCGATAGTTTTCTAAAAATATTGGTAGTCTATGTGGCAACCATAATCTCGAGTATACCCAATTTTTTGGGCTCGGCGACCTTTGGTAAATAGACGAATGTGTGGAGATGACTGCAGGTAGATATACAAGGTAGGTACGTACCCACATTTAGGAGCTTTAAAATTAAGATGAGGGTCACGTGTCGCATGCATTGTATGGTATCCACTCACTCAATTACATAATAACCTGAAATGAAAGCGTCCATTTCAATAAAATTTTTGCCCTTTTATTCATTTTTTCATAAATTGAGTACATTATACGTAGGATGGGGTCCATTTATTACGCTCACCCTCTTTTATGAGTTTTATTCCTTCATACACTCGGGGCCGTCAATACTCATTTGATTTTGATGGTTGTTCAGTCAAATCTTCTTGAAATTTCCTCTAGTTTTAATATCTGAAGACAACATTCCGAGTTCTCACCTGAAAAATGAAGTGAGGTTTTTGTAGTAGTTGAAAATAATTTTTAATGATAAATTCAAAAATCTATCTAAAACTTAATGGGAGTCATTTTGGGTAAATTTTTTCTGTCTTCAAAAATAAAGGAAGACGGATTACCTGCGTTAAAAATGAACTTTTAAAAGATACACTTTACGAATGTAAAATATTTTCAAAATATTAAATAAATTTAATTAAACGCGAATTCTTAAAAGATGACCTTTTCTTTCTTTTTTTTTGTGGCTTTAGCTTCATGCGAAATAAACATGATTTCGTTGCGGAAGGTTGGCTGCAGTATTGGTATGTTTTAAAATCGCAGTAGTGAGTAGAATAAATGGTTATAATATAATTATAAAAAAGACGCATTGAAAACATCACCCGTTTAAGATTAGAATTTACGCCCCCCTGATTTGAGAGCTCATACCCTAACCACGAGTGGCAGCTGTGGATTTGATAATGAAGAACAAACTCGCTATACAAGTGTTATTTTGTAGCATTAGTATCTGTAACAAAAACGTATAAGAAACCACCCTGTATGAAGAGCCACAGAAGCTGTTTTGCAGAATCGCCGCTGAGATCTTTACTAACGAATAGATGGAGAAAAAATTTTGTTCACATAGCGATGAGCTGATGGGACAAGTTTTGAAAGCAATGACCTTCTGATAACCTCCTCCCCCTCCTCCTTTTTCTCTCCAAGGAGATAAGGAAGATATAATTTTACGCATATATTGTAAGGTTGCATAGAACGATGAAGTGAAGGAATTGGTTTTTTTTTTTTTTAATTTATGGAGATTGTAGTATGTTTATATATATATATATATATTGTGTAAGCAGATAATGATTGACATCTTTGCAGACCGCATATTTCTCCCTAAGAGAGAATGGTCCGAGACGAAATTCATTATGACCAGAAACAAGACTGTTGGAGTGGGTGGAATTCTTTTCTGATATTCGACTTTCAGGTTACTGCTCCACATAAAACAATACCTAATTTGATTGACTAACACTCACTTACATCGGGTGTAAATTTCGGTCTTTGGCTGTATTGTGTAGTACTATAATAATATGGTCAAGGACCTTTAAAATAATAATCATTTATAAAACAAGTTCGACTTTTGTTGTAATCATCACACTAGTAGTAATTCGCTGTTTTACACGTGTATGATACACAAGGGCACAGATAGCTTCATCGCAACGGGGGGTTCAGATATTCTCAGTTGTCTCTTCCGAACCCTCAACACTGAACTATGAAAACCGACAAACAGACGCTATTCTTAGATTTCAAGCTTTTTGTTTCTCAATTAAGGCCGGTACCCAAGATCCTCCCCCTTATATACGCCCGAGATGACGCATTATTTTTTATAATACCCCCTCTAAAAAAGGCGAATGAAAAGGGAAACGAAATAAAAAATAGAGTAGCTTACTTTTTGCACAAGAACAAAATTTGTAAAAAGTAGGACGTCAAGTAGGTGAAATTTAGATTGCGCATGTGTGGCGTGCAAAATTAGAATGAATTTTGTAAAGCGCATGAACGAATTCTTACTATTTGGTTGGGTGCAGAAATTTGACTCTCTATTTACCCTTTAGAAGTAACTACCGATAGAGAAGTACCTAAATTTTCAGGTGGGTATTGAAAAAAAGAATTGTTTGCAAACATCCAACCAAAAAATACATTTTTTAATACCCCAAAACTGAACAAAATTAGCGAATTTCAATTTAACGCGAAAAAAATATTATTGAGCGCACGCACACTTTCGAGTTGACTTTTTCGCACCGCTCGACTATTTTCTCGTTTTTTTTGTTTTTTTTTTTTGTTTTTTTATAAGCAAAATAAAATTACCAAGTTGATTATTTGGTTTTAATAAAATTTTTCGAATCATTTTTATGGGGTTGAAGGGGTCGGGGTGCGGCGATTTTTTGGTTATGAAAAAAGTAAAATGATTAATTATTAAGTACCTGTTTGGTTCTAAAAAGAACAAATTTTTGCTTTTTTTTTGTGGGGTTGAGGTGTTGTAAAAAATAGTGATTGATGGTTGTGTGATTTGCAGCGCTCGCCTTCGGTTTGTGTTGTACAAAATAAAAATAGTAGAAATAGGTTAAAGAGGAATTTGGGAAGTGTAAGTGAAATGGTTAAAATTTTTGAAATGAAATTTGCTGAAAGTATCTTGTACCTCCGGTTAGGTGGAAATGCGACTTTTATACGTATACTCATTATTATGATGTACCGTTAGTAATATTTATGAAAAATATGAATTTATAAAACCTACGTGATATGAAATGTGCAATAGCTGCATGCAAGCGCTTCTCAATCACGAAAGTTGTAAAAAAAAAGGAAAGAAAAAAGATTGTACCAAAGTAGGGAGGTAGGTAGTTAGGTACCTACTCGAAGAAAGCATTTAGAAAAAAAAACAAAACAAAAAAAAAAAATTTAAAGGATTTTTATGCCTACATAACGCATTTGTTGGTAATATCAACAAAGTTTTGTTACGAAAAATAGAAACAACGAGGCCAAAAATGGAACGTTATAAATTACGTCGTGCTTCTTAATTACCATATCAACGTTAGCTATCGTGTATTGATTTTATATAGGTACCTAATAGAAACCATTCGCAGCCTTTGGTGGTAATGTTCCCCACCACATATCTTAACAAATTTTTTAAGCAAGTTTACGATTTCGAACTAATCGATAAAATTAACCCATCGGAGTGTACGACGGCGGTGTCGTCTGAAACAGACTTGAAACAAATTTATTTGTTTGCGATGACAAAAATTTTGACACCAATCAGGCACCTATTGTTTTTTGTAAATTTTCATTTTTCTCTTCGTCTCGTTTTAGTGTTCTGTGCTTTTCTGCTTATTTTTCACTGATTAAAAATTAGAAAATGTGGAACGTATGCTATAAAATATGCGACCGTATTTCAAATGTTGGAGCACTGGATTTCGTCTATTGGGCCTAAGTTACTTACAAAAAAAAAAAAAATTTCGAGTTAGATTTCAATCGTTCTTAAATGGTAAGTTCCACTCCTTAAAATTAAATTCGATCAACAACGAATGGCATTTGCCTATCAGTGTTGCATAAGAAAATAAATTGTCGAGATTCGATGCTTGTGCGGTTTGCCTCATATTGGTTGGTAGGTACATTTTAATAAAAAATTTTACTAATTGACCAACTGTTTCGTTCCGCATATAAAAATTCAGTACTCGACGAAACAATTTTCCAAATTATCCGCAATACGAAGTTTTCGATTGACGGGTTGACTGACGAGATTTTAAATCAGAATTCCGTATCAGAAGTCATTCCTTGTTCTTTAAATTGGGAGATCTTCGAGGTTTAAAATTTTGAATCATAAAAATTCTTGTATGGGGGCGTATTTAAACCAGTTTTTTCTTCTTTTTTTTCTATCCTAACTATGCTTTTATAATTATTGATGGTTGGTGTGACCTGTTTTGTTGTGGCAGGATTAATGTAATTCTGGATTTTGGCCGCATGTCCTAAAAACTATGACCCTATCAAAAGTATTGCAATTAACAACCAGAAAGAATTTTCACTTGGACAAGAGGCATGGTTTATAGGGTTTCCATTGATGAGGGTATACGAAGCACTGCCGAAGACCGTAGTCGTGCAAGGACTCGGTAGTCGGTACCCTTTTTTGGGTTGTAACTCAGTGGACCATTTGATCGATTTAAATAATTCTGTTCACGTTTTGTTCATAAATAGATAGGCTAACAATAATTGTAAGTGGCATAATCGAGAATACAGTTCGATTTGTGAATTTATTTTTTCACGAACCCACGTTGTCTCTCCCAAAGCCCCATGACCATAAAGTAAGACATAGCTTAGCCTACGTTTTTTTTTTTTCCCTTCAAATGGTCCGAGATAAAATCAAAATATACAACAGGAGTTTGGTATCTTGGCCAAAATACATTCTTTAATCTATATATTGAATAGGTACCCTGGGTTGCAAAGAGGAAATTTGGTCCCACGGGGAGAAAAAATTTATAGGCCCCTTAATAATTTGAAAATTGCATCCGTGTTAAGGTCGGTATCTAGGATTTATCTATAGGAGGGGTTTTACAATACTGGTAAGGCTAATTTCGGAAGCGGAACGAACGAAAATTTTTTTCAAACGTTTTTCAGTAGATTTTCTTTTTGTTTTTCTCTTTCGACAATTCCGGGCTCCTAAAAATGCCAAAACCGAGGGAATGTCACCTTTGCTCCTCTCTCGTCGGGTCTGTAGATACGTACGTACATTTGTTTGAAAGGACATTTCTATGAAATGGAACCAAGTAATTTCAGTTCAACCGAGCAGCCCACCATTTTACTTTCCCCGCAATAGTGAAATTATTTTCGAAGTTGATTGACATGCGTCCACAGTATTGTTGCTGGCGCGCAACTTTCTCAAGTTGATTTTCTTTCGGCGTGTATCTTTTTGGCATGGGCTCGGCACTTCTAGGGTGTGGTATAGTGGTACCTCCTAGAAATGCAGACGATCTGTAAAGACGAGTTGCGCTCACTGCAGGTAGTTACTCGAATATGGTCCGGTAGAGTAGATACGACGATACCGACACCGAGTGAATTTGAAAAATTAATCATAACTGGCGTTTAAGGAAAATAGAGTGTAGGCTCGTTCGATCTGCACCGAATAAAATATTCGAGATGTAGAAAAATTGCAAAAGCCCCTTGGAAAAAACGAAAGCAAGAAAAACTGTCGTTCCCTCGAATCGAGTGAACCAACCGCTTGACTTTCAGTTCGTCTCTTTGGCGAATAAAATTTTTAAACGAGTGCCTCTTTCCCAAAAATTTTTTGCTCCGTTTCCCTGCGGCGTAATTAGCCCGAATTTTTCTACTTTAATATTTCAACTAACTGCCTACTTACTTTCAAGAATTTCCTATTTTCTTTCATTATTTTGAACTTGATTTCGTTTTTTTCTCTGCCCTCGAAAGCTTTTAGCTAAGATTTGCAAAATGATGACGGCTAAAACTAACTAATCGATTACTTCGTTTGAATTTCGTTTCGTTCGCCTTTACGAAATAATTTTCGTTTAATTCTTGTCATAAAAATTAAAACGTTTTGCTTACTGTAAATAGGTATTTTACTTAAATCTCTTCCTCTCCTTTTTTTCACAAAGTAAATGCCTAATTTTTATTCTATTTAAGTGGGCCGAGACCTGTTCCCTGTAAGTACTGCACCAAGTAAGAAAGACATGACGTCACGGAGCCAATCACATTTCACGGCTACTTAAAGCTAAAAATATTGTTGCAAACAAAGCAGTTTTGGATGCGGCCTTTGGCGAATACGGTGAATCTCTACCTTTTGCTTTCCGCCTGGTCCATCAACACACACGTGACGTCGTGTCTTTTTCATTCGGAATAGAGTATAAGTACTGAAAAAAACGTGATATCGCGTTTCGCCGTACAATTTGATGTTATCTCATCCCTTCTCGAACGATATTCAAGAATTGGTTCAGTTCAAGAGGTCGCAACTGTGCGCATTTCAAATAATTTAATCAATAATTTTGATATCGATATATCTATTAAATTAAAACTTGAATGATGAAGGCTTCGCCCCTAAACCCCGCTTTTCTTTTTTTTTCATAAATCCTAACCCACCTCACCTCACCTCACCAACCGCTGAAATATAGTATATATAAACCTGTATATTTACTACACATCAATATTTGAACATAGCGAATATTGGTGTTTTGAATTACATTACATCTGCATGCAGCTACTGTTCATTAATCGATGAAAATACAATGACAATATTTTGGGTGAATAGTTGCTCAGTTTTGTAAGACCGGGACTTGAAACCTGGAGGTTGCTGGTTCGAATAACCGGTAGAGTAATGAAATTAATTAATTAAAGACGAGAATGGAAGCGTATCAGCAAGTGTGTGTGAACGATTGAAAGCAGAATTCACATTGCGGATGCGGGAGCGTGAGATAGAGCAAGAATGAGAATGAGGGAGGAGCAAAAGCGAGAAAGGGAATGGGTGCCGTAGACATACAGCTAAAGAGATGTTCAAATGCCCTATTGAAAAGACATCAAAGATAGAATGTTATAAAATATTTCAAATTCCAGCTTATTTGTTATTGCGCATGTGTCGTAGCTTGATAATGCGAGTGTATTGGTATAGGGATGTCTGTGTTTGCTACAAAATATATGCAGCTTTGGATGTGCAGAACGTATAATTCAAGTTACTTCTTTTCTACCTTTCACGTATTTTTAAATCAGAGCACCTACGGACCATTGGACATTTCTTTAGCTGCATGTCTCTGGTGGGAGCAAGAGAGGGAATGAAAGAGTGATAGTGAGAGAATGAAACGGTGAACGAGAGAGTGAGAAAGAAAAGTTGAAATAGTATATTTTTGCTACATGAGCGCAAAGTGAGCAATCCTCGACGAGTTCGTGTTTTTGAAGCTCCAGCCTTAGACAAGTGCTCCAATCCAAACATCGAACAAGTGGGTAGGTACCTATATACCTACATAGGTATTCAATAAGTGAGTACATAGGGTAGATGCAAGCGTTTGTAGCAATGCTGAAGTATGGTGCAACATGGAAATGAATAATATTTTTAAGTAAGGATTTCACCATCAGAATCGCTGGATAAAATTTGAAGAAATCTTTTCAACTGTTCTTTGCCTAACCATAATATTCAAATCACCCTAAAAAAAAACCAAAAAAATAAAAAAGTATTGAAACATTACCTCTCAAATCAACCGTGTTTTTAATATTGAAACGAAGGTATGTACAACTTCGTTACTAGGTATACTGGATCATTTCATTAGTATGCTAGTGTGGGTAAAATTATGTCACACGTAGGAAGCTAAATACATAAAACATTATTTTACTTCACCCTCAGTCAGTTGTATGTGTGCTAGTGTGCGTGAAATACGTCACACGTAGGAACACAAAAATCTTCGAATTAATAAGGACTTAATTTTAAATTGAAAAAATAATTTAAAGGAAAAAGCTATTGACAGAAAATTGATAATCAGTATGCATACTACAAACATCTTCAATCTGGCTGAAAGTGGAATCAAATTGCTAAAATAAACTGAAAATAAAAATTCTCACTTCGACACTCAATTTTCAATTCTAATGCTAAAATTTACCTAAGCTCAATTTGACATAAAAATTCACAGGGCATCTTTATGCAAGAATCTGAATTTTTTAGTACTGCATTACAGTGGAAAATATTTCAGGTGCTACAACTTCTGCATTTAGCCGAATAATAATGAACAACGACGTGAAAACAGATGTAAATTTAATGAAAACAAACCTAACTAAAAATGGCGGCCCATCTCTTATCACCGTCATGCGCATACCTGTGTGTAAATAGAGTACTACACCACAAATCATTCATTCGTCAGTTAAACACAAAGGGATTTCTAAGATTCGTTCGGGCTGTGTAAACACGGATGGGTGCCCCACACGCACCACTTGTTCGAGGGCACCAAAATTAAGAAACGAATAATAAACGATAGGTACGTATGCTGGAATGATAAGATGGTTCGGCGCCTATCATCAATACCATTAAACCTAATGGAAATTTTGATGATTTTCGGGGTATATAATTTAGTCGCGGTTGAATTTAGTCGTTCTATTTCTTCACCTCAAGTTTATAGTTACATAAAATGTTGGAAAATTTTTCTTTTCCTCATTTAAAATACAAGGTAACTCTCTTATCATTCCAACGCACCGTTTATTATCTGCAACTATTTACCCGAGTCACACCATATAATGCCGCATTTGTGCCACAGCGCGTAAGCGTTTAGGCTACCCACTACCCACCTTTGAGTAGGTACTGCCTATCTTTTTCAGACAGAGCAAAGTCTTTAAAATCTCTACAGCTCACCCAAATTGGACATATAAATAACAATGCAATCCGCAATCGCAAGACAAATTACGTCACCGGTTCCATCGCCACTATCTCATTCTCAATGGTTTGTTGATTCTATCAATTTTTAAACAGGACTGCAATTAGACCAATTTTCAATACCATCAGAGATAAGCAAGTCATAGTGAATGGGTCCAACAGAATTGGAACCGATGACGTCACATAACACAAAACCGAACGTGGTCAACCTGTAGGGTTTTAAAGACTTTGCAGATAGAATACCTCGCTTAAGCCTCGTTTACATTATGATAGTCTATCGCGTGTCGCGATAATTGTTTTTGTGAAATCAACTATCATCAAAATATCACAATGTAAACCAACTGTTGTGATAGTGCGATAGTACTATCAAAATATCTCAGAAACGTGATAATTTTGTTCATTATCTCAGTAAACATTGAAATATAATGCAAAATTGATGAGAAAACAGTTGATAGCACAATACTATCACTGAAATGTACACAACCACTATTGTGAAAGTACTACAATCGGTAGTCTGTGAGAGTATTATCACGATAGTACTATCGTAATATATAAACGAGGCTCATGTTCACTATGATCTGTATCTAGATAATAGGTTTGTTTTATTTGCCACTTGGTGTCGGCACCAGGTCAATACCAGGTAGTGTTGTTCCACTTTTGCAAGATAAATGCACCAGTTGAAGAGCGGAATTGACTCAAAAGTAGCGTAATAATAACTTCTCTCTGTGTCACCTCGGTGTTGTTATTTTTGGCAAATAAAACTTAGCTACTATCACGACAGTGTTGCTAACTATCGCGTCAACATGATAGCATCGAGACGAGAGAATTGTGGAAGAACCTTGGAGAATATTTTTCCGGAGCCATGTATGGGAATTGACACGTTGTTAGTCGTGAATTTGTAATTAAATGCCAAGATTTGCACTTTTTCTCTTTTTTTATACAACCCAGTAAGTCAGTAACCTACCTGACAGAATGAAAAATCAAAAAAAAAAAAAAAAACGAAATAGAATTAGAAAAAAAAGGGAGAAAAAGTCTATAAAAGTTGAATAGTCATAGGGGATTTAAACCTCATACCTGAAGCACGCGAAGCAGGCATTCATCTTCAGAGCCACGGCTTCAGTTGACTGATCTTAAGATATTAGCTCTGTTTGATAGGATGATAACAACTTACACCAACGTACTGGTAGGGATATTCCATAAATATTCGAGTAAAACTTGGGGCAAAGTTATGTATCATTTTTACATTTGTGGTATCGCCCTTCTGGTGTAGATTGGTGTAAGTTGGTGTAGTCCTACGGAGCGGAGCTATTTATACTATCCACGTATTGCTACCCTGCGTTTAAATGATGGAGAAGAAATATGTCAATGCGCATGCGTGGCTCCGGAGAAATACACCCCAAGGTGCTTCCCCGATCCTCTCGTGCATGGAGTACTCTCACGTTGGTGACTGATTTATGTTCGTGGCATGAGATTAACGGTCGTAGTGTCCATACACTGTAGGTATGCCTTAACGATGTTTGTGCGTTATTTTAATTTTCTCAATGGGGTGTCTGTTTTTAGCCAGGGGTATTGTGGCGAACGAGGGTGCGAGGGCGCCGTGTGACCGATTGGTTGGTTGGTTGGTTGAATGCGTTCCTTCCTCGCGGATATACTCACCTCGAAAGTGAGAGAAACTGGTGATGATTAGCGTGTTGAGGATGATGATGACGACGGCGATTGTGAGTATGATGGCAGCCTGCACGGAGGCCTCAAGGGTGAACACAGCTTCATCGTGGTCTTGTTCGTCGGTTGGTTTCGCTTTGGCCGCATTTTCGATTTCAGCGGTTTGGGCCGCCGTCGTTAGGAGGGCCGCCTCCACCAAATGTAAAAACATGCTGACTTCTCCTCGTCCCGACGTCCCTCTTCGCTGACAGTCCGAATGATAAACGATGCGGTAGCGAACACTGTCGCTGATTCAGCATAGCTATCCACAGTGCATTTCATAACCGCCTAGGCTGCCAACATTAAACGCGTAAATCGATACAAACGAATGAATAAATAAATAAAAATATGGACGTACGGACAGTGTGGGTGGTGCAAGTGTGTACGGATGCGTTGTTATCTTTATGCACCTAATTCTGTGGACCTATGCGAGGACATCAACGTATAAAACGTAACATTTCTTCACAGTTTTCCCCTTTAGTGGCCGCGAAGGAGGAAAAAAAAAAGAAGAAAAAAAGGAAAATTTCCGCAGTATTAGCCATAAAAATGAGTGATTTTGATGCGAAAAGAAAGAAACTGCGTTTGAAAAATCTTCACAAATGAACGGAGACGACGAGGAAAGAATTCGAGGTATTTTTTTTTTTTTTTTTTGTAAAGATCGGATGTAGGTGAAAAAAAGGAAAGTGCGAATACGACGACTCGTCCAAGAAAGTTAGCTTTCGAGAGTTTTAATTTACAGAAGGCTCCAGCAGCAGATATTAGGTACCGTATGGTAGACGGTGCCTATCGATGGAAACGAATATTCGTCTTCTCGTTCTCAATAATTGTGAAACGAATTCCCGAGTTAAGAAGTACTCTTAAGTAGGTGAAGCCTAAATACGTTACCCGGGTCAGAATTTTTGGTCACAGTACAATTGATGTGGCAGTAGACCTTCGACAGTTGGACTGAATTGAACGGGGGTCGCTCTTTCGAAGGGATTTTTTGAGACAGAAAAATGGCGACGATTTTTTCGGTTTTACGTGGTCCACGGGCATTTAAGATACGAGTACGCAGTTGGAGACGGACTTTGATTTCAGTTTCGAAATTTGGATAGCAGGATAGGTTTTAAATTAAGACTTGAAATAGGTAGTGTCGAGGAGTATTTGACAACGAATATATATGTATGGGTTGCTGGGTAGGTATGCGTTAACTAAGAAAAATTATGCCTTAATCTAATTTAGGTAGAAAAGGTACTTGCTCAAATTGAGTCAGAATGCAACTTTAAAATTTTTCTCAACTATAGTTATTTTTATTTAATTTTGTTTTTTCAAAAACTGATAATGCCGAACGAACGAAGAGGTTTTTCTACGTAAATAATAATCACGATGTAGCCTATATAATATTTTTTAAACTAGTGAAAGAACAAAGAGTCAATGTATTAGATTGAGACACCCGAGTTTTTAGCCATTCTTAGGCTTAAGTATTGTTGCTGGATATGAACTGTAATGTCTGTTACATTTTAGATGAAAAAAACTTAACTATGTCCCATTAAAGCTTTAAATTTTGTTAATTGAAGTTGGTGTATGTTTTTTTAATAAAAGTGTCGCAAACTATTGTGCATTAACTATTACTATCTAAACAATTAGTATCCCAAACTAAGGATTTTGATGCTATATTGTTTCAGTATTAAAAATTATGCCAATAATGAAATTCTGTTCAATGCTGTATTTAAAATTAACAGTAGATAGATTTCTGGCTTCAAAGAGCCATGAAACAATGCTGTAACTTTAAAACATGATTTTACAGTTGAGCTCAAAAGTTGAAATTTCTCTTAAAGTGTGGCAAACTACTGCCTTCACCATATACGTAAAATAAAATATTAGGTGAAAATTGAAAAATGGTTGCGTACCATTCGTTTTCTTTTCTCGCGACACGAATAACTTTCATCCCCGCCCCTAACCCTTCTGCGAGGTCAGTTTTAATACCCCGTTTGCAAGCAAATTAGGTAAAAAGGGTAAACGAAAATTTGAAGATACGGAAGGATTACTCGAAATGTAGGATCTTAAACGGAACGTCGAGAATGCAGAGCCATTGAGTGTGAAAGAAGACCGTGTCTATGTGCTGAGGTTGCACACTTATGAATCGTCTATAAGAATAGGTAGATCTGGTAGGTACCACAGAAAATATAAAGCTGACAAATATTTTTTTTATGATGAAATTGGCACGGTATAGGTGCAAATCTTAATCGAAAAAAGTTGTTGGTTCCTCTACTTATACATTGTCTACCCATACAAGGTAATCGGCCACTCAATATCTCGCTTCCAGTTCTTTTCCTTTGGGAAATTCCCATTTGCACGTTTGACCTCTCGTTGAAATTTTGTCCAGTCGAGGGTATACTTTCGAGAGGAGAAGTTCTTGAAAAAATAAAAAAATAAAGAAAAGGATGGAAAAAAAGTAAACGTCATCTCGAATATATTCTTTATTTTTTCAAATTAGGGACCTTCCATTTTTTTCGACCTTCATTACCGTTACCTTGAGAAAAATAAATAAAAAAAAATTCTGCCTCGACTGTATGGATCGACCAAAGCTGATAGCCTCTAATCGTATAGGGGTTTGCCTTTTAAGCACACATGACGCACGAGAGAGCATAAAATTTTCCGTTTTCTGTTGGCCATTGTTTGGCCGGAAATTTACGAAATAAACGGCCTTTATCAGGCGCCTATTCCGCCAACGTGGCAAGAATGGCGTGTGTAAAGGTGTGTAAGGTTGTTCTCGACGCGTGAAGTCCCTTCTCCAAGCCCCAAAATTCTGGTACTCGGCCAAAAGATTAATTCATTCCTCTCTTATCTTTCCCGCCTAAACGTAATTGTTCGGAGACGCATCTATAATGAAATTTTTATCAAACTTTTGAGGCATAACCAATTTGCACGATATCGTGTAGAACGAAAATAATAGTCTGGTATTCTAACCAACAAATGTACGGAATAAAAAAAGTTAAAAATAAAATTATCCCGAATAGTCACGCCATTTGCAAACGAACAAAAAGTGAACCAAAATGTTGAAAAAAGCTTCCTTATTGCTTTCTAAAGGCTGAATAAATGCCTACTTAGTGTAACAAATTCTCGTCATACTCAACTGGTGTGAACTGACACGCGATTGGTCACTGGTTCAAGTCATGACGTCATTGATGATATGTTCATTCCGAGAGCGACAATTTCTGTTACCGATAGGACATATCACTTTTATTTCACACCAGCTGTTTCACAATTCGTATATATGAACTACATTAGAATACGAATAATATTAATGTAAGTAAGGACACGTAATTAATCTCTTAAGCAGTAGCGTTTGATTAGCCTGTTGGTGTAATTAACAGCCATCGTTAACTTTTCAGAGTTTGGCTGCATAATGTAGCACAGGATATTTGAACCAGCGACTGACCGCGTGACAGTTGACAGTTCATACAGGTTGAGTACGACACCATACAATATTTTGTATTTAATTAGTAATCGAGTGCTGTAGTAATTTTGCACACTACTTATTTAGCATTTAGAAAGCAACAAGAACACTTTTTTTTTTTTTTAACCTTTCAGTTCATTCTTTGTCTTTAGACTTGACTTGACAGATGAAGGCAGATAGTGACTGTTCTTCGATCTGTAAGAATGGCCACTGAAGTCCTGGTTTATTCCGAATTTCCAGGTTGCTTCATTTTGCGCCTAAATTGTTTACTTAATCAAAAGTGTACCTGTTGTACTTCTCCTTTATTGTTCTGACAAATACGCTGACTTAGTATTTATCTGCATATTTGTTAGCTACCGTACCAATAAGTGAGCCATAATTTGGAAGTAACGATGAATATTTCACTAGAAATATTTGCCGTTATTTGTTTCGAAATATTTAGTTTGGCGAATGTGTTTGCCTACCTAAATATGACGGAACACTTATTTTTATAGATTTATTTTTTTGCTAATTCTCCCCCCTCATGAGACAAGTTATAATAGGGCTACCAGTCATTAATTTTCCTAATCTAGTCAAAGTGACCCCAGCCACCATTATTTGCGCTAGAATGGTTGGATGGATGATGGATCAATTGTTTATCCGTGGGAATAATTTACACGGGTACAGTTACTTAGCCTATTCATAATTTGAGCTTTAATTTTTTTTTTGTTGGTTCTATCGAACCATTTAACAATCAAAACTGGTGAAATAATACTGGTATAGTTATATTAGGTACTTTTAAACCAAATTATATCTTGTATTGTTAAAGCTCTACAGATACGAGTCCAGCAATACGCTATTTTGTATCCAACAGCTCATCAGTGAATTCATTCATATTTTTGTTAAATTTGAGAAATTTTATATTTTTAAATTTTGTTATTAATTTTATAAATATTTGTCATTGTTTTACTTGAAATCTATGTTCGCCCAACAGACTGAAGGGCCAAAGAAACAAGCTCCTTATCATACACACATTTTTATTGAATCAAACTACGGAATCAAAGTTATCGAATATGATTGTAAGAGAACCATTGTTTGTAGAATGCTGAAATTTTGACGAAACATTAACATATAGTTCTTAAAACTTTTGTGAAAATTTCGCTGGTTCTTGAGATAAAGCTGAAATTCTGAAAGGGTTATATGAACAAAATTGTGGATACAAAATGGCATATTACCGTACTTGTATCTGTAGGATTCTAGTATTGTAAGTAACGTAAAGTAATGAGGAAAATTGAAATAACTAAGAATTGTCGCTGTTTCGTCCATTTATTCCATTTTGAAATTCCAACCCTTATTTAACTCGGCTGTAAGCAAGAAGATCAGTCCATCAAATCCGAATTTTTAGCATCATTTGGAAAACGAAATTGTGGAAGTTATTTGGGAATCGAAATTCGAAACGTAAGGTACTTTGCCTTTTCTTTCTATTCTTGGAGGAAAATAGAAAAAACCTCGCCAATGTTGAAATGATGGGTTTTTTAAGTGAATTTTCATTTTAAATTATTACACGTAGATATTGGTGTTGGCTAAATGAAAAATACCACGTCGTCTGATTCTGAAATCTGCATCTGGAGCATTAATCTACGGTGTAAAATGTCGGAAGGTGGTTTTCCACTTTTCCTCCTCGCGTCGATTCCCATCCGCTATAGTGACGAGTTGAAAATTTTCGTTATTTGCTACAAATGATGACCAATGCGGTCATTATTTTTCGTTAGTGTGTACGCGCCTTAGCTTCGTCTTCACTGTAGTCGCATTTCGCGATTATATAAATTTGTTGTCGCCATTGTTTTTTTTTTTTTTTTGCTCAAATTTGAAATACGCTGACTGAAAAAGAATAGAAGTTGTTTGTTATTCCTTAGATATTTCTCTAATGCCATCGCATCGCTTTTACGCGAGGAAAAAAATAAATAGAAAAAGAAAAAAAAATTTATCAGCGGGCAAAACAAACAAAAAGTTTTTTGATTTATTAACAATTGCCATTGTGGCTGATTTCCGCCTCATAAAGAACGACCTTTTCAAGCGCTGGAGTCTGTTTGGCGATGGTTCGTGAAAATTTAGGAAAACTTTTGCTACGATTTATTTGCACAGATTTGAAGTTGGATAGTATTATTTTGGTAGGTACGGTGTAAGTTACTCGTTAATTTTACATTTACTTATCGTTTTATCGGATGAAAGATGCTTTTTCATTAAGACAGCTCGGTTCGAAACCTCGAGTGTGAGTAACTTACTCGTTTTTCGACTCATCCAGGCACTTTTATTGGAAAATTTCGGGTGAAAATTGATTTTCTAACGGAGCGAAAAGAATGCTAGATGCTGGAAGTTTGGTCTTGGCAACAATTACCCACGTGTCCACCGACAATAATAATTTTGGTGTTTCCACCGCTGAGAACAGTTAAAATACATTTATAGCTTTACGTAGGTACCTACACATTTGCATGGGCGCAGTGAGGAGTGGAATTCGTCTTTGGTTTTGCACGAGTCTGGCAGAGCAGAGGACCACAGTGTCGGATGCGACTACGATTTAAGAACTTCTCTGACCAGTACTTACACGACCGTTCATCTTGGGCAAGTGGGATTGGGCTGAGACGTGAGGAAGCTCTATTACCTACTGGCAGTTGGGGACCAGTATTGTGAGGTAACGGCATTTCTGCCCCGAACAACCCTCGCTAGTGGGACGGTCGGGCTGAGCTGATCGGTAGTCGGTTGACCTGCGAGTGTGCGTCTGTAGGCTATTTAAGTAATTCTTCGGTCGTTGGTAGTAGCACTTGCGTGAGTATAGTTCTCGTATTTAGGCCTCGGACTTGAGATCTAAGACTCCACTATGCAAGACCAAGACCAATCGCAAAACTTTGAAAAAAATAAATACAGAAATTTGAATATTTTCAATTTTGTTAGCTGAAAAACCTTCAATACTTACCTACCCACCTAATTAGTAATTACTGTAGGTACCTAAGTAGGTACTAATTATCGTAGGATATAGGTACATTTTTTTTTCTTACTTATTATTTCGATTATTTAGGGCCACTCTTACAGTGAAAGTTAACATGGGTTAGCTGTGACCCTCTAACGGGAGAATGTATAGGTATGGGCTAACCCCCGGAAATTTGCGAGTTAATCTCAGATTAGAGTTAAATTAGCATTTTACTTACACTGTACGACTGACTTTTTTTGTTGTTTGCGAGAAAGTTGAAATTTTTATCCATCCTACGCTATTCTATATGCTATCTTATTCTACCACATCCTATACCTACTATAATACGAGCAGCGATAAAATTGTGTTAGGTTTGGCCACTCGTGGAAACACCTCACCTCCTCCTAGTCGGCATGGCATCTGCGCACCTTCGACAGTTTTGTTTCATCTGCGCATGTTGGCTACAGCCTGAGTTTATTCGAATTCATTCGTGTATCGACGAATGGCGCTATTCTACTCTTTGGAGTGATTTGTTGTAAAATATACTTCGGTATTTTTAATAAATAGTTTTGTTCTCAGTGTAGGTGTATGTCTAGGTATTCAGTTGTTACGGATATTCGAGCTGCTACCCAACTGAATGCCTCTCTAACTCAATCATCGCAGTCGTCGAAAATACAGTATCGCACTATACACTCGGCCCTGGTTCTGGGTGACAGGTGCGAGAGAATGCACCGATATATGTGTGTGGGTGGCTGCCTACTTTGTCTCACGTAAAGCAAAAGTCTTTCGTCCTCCAGTGACTACACTAAATAATAGTATGCATGTTTGCATATAACTACGTACGTATGTGGGTACGTATGTTTGTACTTTAACAAGTTCTGGATTACTGAACCAATAACGTTGCTGCAATTTACAAGACACTGGTGTTTATGTATGAAAAAATGATCTAGATAGGTCCCAAGTTTGAGAAAATTCGATGAACCGAAATAATGCGAGCATTTCAATCGATCTATCAGCAGTAAGTTATAACGGCTAAAAGAACTTTTTTTTTTTAGATTTGCAATTTGCCTAAATTTATGTAGACAATTAGACAAGTTGATGCACTCTGATAAGAAATTGACTCAAAAGTCATTTGGAAAATTTTATTCCACTAAATAAGCGTTAGTGTCATTTGCGATTCAATTCCTTTCACCTATCCTTCACTTTGTAGAGCTAACGCATATACGCTGCTAGTGGTATAATTTGTCCCAACTACAAACAGATTCAAATTTATGAGAGTGGTTTTCAGTTTGTCTGAATGGTCTATGTAGCCAAATTTTGTGATTAAGGCTAAAAAACACGGCAGATAGAAAATGTGTCATATTCAATCTTGAATCATACCTACGTAATGATTTAATATCGACTTCTATTATTGAATTTTATTAATGAACTAGCTTTGAAGAAGAGGTCTATGCTCCCTCCTAGATGACCAAAATCGTATACATGCGCGTGTTCATTCGATGTCCGATAAGTGGCGAAATATTATGCAAAAAGCAATTTGTACGTATGTACCTATTATATTATACTTACCTATATTATATGTATAGTGACTATACGCAGAGCACCCAGTTTTGTTTTGAATTTTCTAATTTGTTTCAGGTGAAATCTGATGGTGGAAATGAATTTTTTGTTAAAAAATAGAGGGGCGTCGTTAATAAAAATTATTTTCTGCCATCGTTAGTTTTTGAAATAAATGATAAACTAAAAAACTGCAAATTTCTCATTAATTTGTAGTTTTTTTTTTACGGCCGATCTGTGAGAAAGTAACGGCGATAAATAATCAGTTTTGGTAAAGAATTCAAAAAAATGTTCTCCTCTTTTCAGTCGTAGGAACCTCCACTTTGTGGCTTAAATAGTAGCTGAGAAATGGTGAAGTGAGAAAAGAGCAGTTTTTTCAAAATTAAAATGTGAATGTTGTAAAAAACGTGGATAAATATACAAAACTTGGGATTGAATTTTATAATACAGGTTTTGAATTTAGATATTGAATGTAAAGTAGGTATGGTTTTTTAACTTTTTAATGTTTAGCCACTCATCCGGTGAACCAGTTATTGTATTTTTGGAAGACCCGAATGATAAGTTTATGTCAGCGTAATAAACCAATAAATAATAAATTTCGAGAAAATGTTGCGAACAAAACCGAAGACTAATAATTTATTATCACGTAACATAAAGCTTAACGTTCACGGAACAACTGCACCGATTGCGAGTTAAATAAAAGCAAATAAAAATAATTTGAATTTGTTGCCGACTCGATCGACAGGTACAGGTATTTGATGAGAACCCTCCGTATCTAAGTGTAACCTATCTGGCTGTAACATGTTTCTGAATTTTAAAAATCAGCATATCCTGGATATACGAGATTTGACCAATAAAATTGGTAGACACCTATATGCTGGTTAATACGACTTAGGTGCACCAACTGATGGTTTTGTTATTTATTTCGTGAAGAAGAAGGCTAGGATCACTGATTTCGGCTCAGTGGCCTATCGTAGGAGCTGATCGTGTTGTCGTGCTTCGTCATTGATGGGTCAGTGAGGAAGGCGGAGTGGAAATCTGGCTGCAGCAGTTTTCGACGAAAGAACGTAAAACTTGCTCGTACTTTAGGTGCCTATGGCTACAGACCGTATCTTCACAAGCTAGCGACCCAAATAAAAGGAAATCCCAGTTCCCAGTAACGAACTGACCCAGCGCTGCATATGGGTACCTAATGCACGTTGGTTGGTAGGCCGTGTACCTTTAATTTTAATTTCTCCGCCGTATACTTTCAATAATTACGGGTTCCTGAGGCCGACTTATTCTAATTCAATCGACTTTAGTCACGAAATCTTATTTTCGTGCAGCGTTTTTCTCGAAAATATCTGTAAGCATTAAGCAGGAAGGTAGCTACCAATCATTTTTAACTTTCGTCTCGAAAGAAAACGCTTACTTCGTTTAGAAAATTATACAGTTAATTCGATCGGTTCGTGAAATTTTCAAAAACTTTTGCATTATTTTGTACTTGGCTATCATTTATTTCATTCGATCCTTATTTTGGGTAACCTAGCTACCAAATGTCCATAAGGGAGGGATTTTGCCGCAACCCATTCACAAGCGGTTTGAATCGATTTATACGGCTATATACCGAAGTATTTAGTTGGAAGCTTGATATCGAATATTTTTGTAGCTTTTACCCAGTTTGTATGCAAACGGAAAAAAAGGTTAGAGGTGGTGATAGTGAAAATCATCTATTTCATGAGAAAATAAAACCATTGGTATCATTTTTCCATTTTCACCTAATACATACCTACCTAAGTGTACCTATTGTTTTCATGTACATGCCAGTATAGCCTGGTTCAAACTTGACTAGTTTTCATGCTACTAGCCAGCTTCTTGGAGTACCATTCTCTTAACAGTAAAGTCAACTACGCCATTTTAACCATTTAAACTCAACTTAAACTTGGCAGTTAGCCATTTGAGATTCTAATGAGATTTTTATTAGACTACAGGCCAAGTTTGAAATTGACTTTAAATGACTAAAATGGCGTAGTTACTTCTATTGTTAACAGAATAGTGGCCCAAGTAGCTGGCTATTAATTAGAAAACTAGCCAAGTGTGAACCAGGCTTATATAAAACCCTGATATGTCACTTTGGCTTGTGCTGGCCCTGGATTTATGCTGGCATAGTTGCGTAACAATATAGAATTTGTTGTTTTGGTGGAAATAACCAAATATTTTGTTGCTTGATAGTTGGCAAATTCGCATAGAATTTATGAGGTGAATAAAAACAAATAATAAAAGCGAATAGTTGTTTGTGATACAAGTGCAGAGACATATAGCTGAAGGAATGTCCAATGCTCTACATGCACTGTGAAAAATATGTGAAAGATAGAAAAGAAACAACCTAAGTTACACATTCAACACATCCACAGCCACACATATTTCGTAGTAAAAACAGACATCTCTTTACCAATGCACACACGTTATCAAGCTATGACACATGCGCAGTAACAAATATTGGAATTTAAAACATTTTATAACATTATATCTTTAACATTTTTTTTGATTGGGCATTGGACATCTCTTCAGCTGTATGTCTTTGTACAAGTGTATAAAGTCGGTGATTTTCACCTATTATATACATGTGTGTCAGACCCTATCATTTGTAACAAACCCCCAAAGAAAACATTAAAAAAAAATGAACCCCAAAATAATTAGAATACTATGCAACAACTGTTTTAGTGTCACTCACCTGTAATTCAAAATAAAATCCAGTCCCTGTAAGCCCCGGGTTCAAATCCTACCAGTGCTGCTATTTTTTTTTTTTTTTTTTTTTTCTATAGAAATTGATGGTGTATAAAAAAACACATGCGCACAAGATGGTGTATAATGATAAACTATTTCATTTAAAAAAAAAAAAAAAGAAAAATAAAGAACAAGACAATCTGAATGAGTAGTTCTTATTGGTAGATATGTCCAAATTTCTAACAATAATTATTTTATTCTTTAAATTCTCATTTTCTTCAATTACACCCTTCTAATTTTTTAATTTTCAAATATGAATAACCTAGGACATTCTCCAGATGGTCAGCAACATTTTGAGTCTATACTTTCATTAAAATCTCTAAAGTAAGACACTTGTTCTAAGCGAATGAAATTCTATTAGTTCTGGAGACAGACATACCAAATATATAACCTCCTCTGTTCCCAGTCAGTAAAAACAATGCATGAAGAATTTACATTATGAATTCTAATTGTTCTAAAATTGTTCACTTTTTACACCTTCAAGGGACAGGGCACATAATTTTCTACTTTATCAAGTGTTGCAAAAATAATTTTGCCAAATTAATTTTGGCTTAAAGTTTTTCTCCTTTAAATTAATTGATGTGTAAACATGTTCCATCTCGTTTTTGCAGACAATTCAGCTCGTCTACAAAAACATGTCGGACAAATTATAGACAACTATTATTTCCAATTCTCGGAATAATAGCTGTCTATATTTTACCTAGCTTCCCACGGACGGACACCACCAGATATGCTGACAATGAAGTGTCATCATATTTGGCGGATATTCCATGTCACGCCACCTTTTTGGTCGGCCATATTTGATTGAAACAAAGAAAACGAAGGTAATGTCTTGTCTTCATTTCAAAGGCATAGTCATTCCTGAACGTGAAGTCGAGTAGAAACATTAGGGTCCATACTCGATGTTATGGATATCAGGCATCACTAGTATTAAGAAATAGTAATAAGTATAATTCTAAAAGTGTTTGTAATAATTGAAGTGAAATATTAATAAAATATAAATATTCTGAATTTATCTTATTTGTTGAGGTAATTTAAAATTATTGAATTACACCCGCAACAAAACATCTTAGTGCTTGGTGTCTATGGTAGGGCCCAAAGGAGAATTACAATCATCAGATTCGTATAACTGTAACTCTTACTATTGTAACTCTCATTTGTATGCTTTACATGATGTGTGGGTGTATGCACAATGCATTGCACACGCAGACCATCACACTATTATTATGTTTACACATCAATCCTTCATGAGTAAACTCCCAGAGCAACACAGGCACTTTTTTTTGTAGACATACATCATTATACGTACATAGGTTATGTATCAACCTAAATTTGTGTTTACAGATTTGAGAAAACTACCACAGGAATAGGGGTTACACTGAAATTTTCAGGAATTGTGGTCATTGTTATAGGATGATGTCAGATGGGAATTTTTTGATTTTGTAATAGAAATTTGAAAAAAACAATATGATCATCATTCGTCAAATTATTTGTAACGAACCACGAATTTTTCAAAAAGACTCCGTATTAAGGTACGTGACCCAGAGTTGTAAAATTAATTAATTTATTGCGTAGAAAACAATAGGTGCCTAAGCAGGAAATTGCAGCTTAGACCAATAACAGTTGGAAATTCAAAAAACAATTAACAAAGTACCGCAGTCAACATTTGATAATGAACGATAGTCATTCAGTGACTAAACAATATTTGATAAGGTAACCTTTAAACAATTTTTGCTGCGGTAGGTAGTGGCTGGGGGTAAACAGATACGTTACAGGGTAGTATTTTTGAAGTGCACGGTACCTACCTACAATTAATTCGTTCTTACTTTAAGAGTAAAAACTTCCAGGTAGTTGATGTGTTGGACTTTATGGTTCGTTCGATTCAAGTAAAAATTCATCAAGTAAGTAGCTTGTGAAAAAGAGTCGGATTACCTTATTTGGTGAAAACATCAATTTGTCATTTAGGAAATTTTCGACGACCGACACGACGACAAACAAACGAGAGAAAAAAAAACAACTCTTTTCATTCAAACATAACCGACACACGTCTGCTATGCCATGGCAGGACGTGATGTAAAAGACTCCATTTTCATTTTAACGTTGGCCAGACAACAGCAGCGACTTAAAATATCGTGAATGAGGAACAAAAAAGATTTTTTAAGTAAGTTGTCTCGACTGTCGTCGCTGTTCGATGAATGGTCTCAGCTTAAGGCACATTGAATTTTCTTCACTTAGATATCGGTATAAAAATGTGTGCCCGTGTCACATATTTGCTGTCGTCATTCCATTGTTATTTTTATAAATATTTGCGAGAATGATAGAAAACATCGTATCGCATTTTTGAATGTCGACTTGATCCTTTTTTCCGGCCTCTATCCTCGAACATCTAGCGGCTAACTGCCATGCAAACTTGGTCCGATTTCCGCGACAGACTTATCATTTTCTAAATGACCCATTAAAAAGTTTCCTATCCGATTTTTTTTTTGCAAAGAGGATGGTCAAGTGGAAATCTTATCACGCCAAAAAGGAATGGGTAATAAAAAACATATTGCGTGAGAGGAAGAGCGCGAAAAAGAGTGACTATATGTATCATGCAAATTTTGGAACAAGGTACTTTTTCCATATCATGTTTGCTACACGACACTTGTCAGTTGGTTTCTTGTGAGTCAGTTTGTCATGTAGCAGTCAGTCAAAAGTTGTACCAAGTCAATATCTACCTGTACATATTATCTAAAAAAGATACAGCCTTAAGTGATGGGATAAAATATCGCATTCCTTGTTATTACACAATTTTTGTTGGCTCGAGAAAAAACATAATCGACAAAAAAAAAAAGGCGCCAATTCCGTTACTCGCGAAGTCGTGAAGGATTGATGTGTAAACATAATAATAGTGTGGTCGTGTGCGTGCGAAATGCGTTGCGCATGTACAAAACCACTCACCTACGCATCATGTAACACAAACAAACGAGACTTACGATTGTAAGTTACGGTTATGCCAATCTGACAATCGTAATTCTCATTTTGCCCCTACCATAGACCAACTGATAAGATGTTTACACGCAGTAAATAAATATTTAGATCAAGTACACGGTTAGGTAATAGTTGTTCATCGATAACATACATGTTTTGTCCTCTCCGGTGATGCGTAGGTATCTGACTCATCCTTTTTTTCTCTCCCCTTCAGCTACCTACAGCTTGAGACTGGTCTCCTTCGCAGTAAGATTGAGAAAGAAAACATTCTGTCCGCAACAATCTACTCAAATTATTTTGGTGTAACTTTTGTCAGGTACCAGTTATGTTCTTTATGTCCTCTTGCTGTGAAAAGTTGTTATTAGTTGTGCAAATCATTACATCACATATCACAACCTCTTGTCGAAAAATAAACGAACTCTACAACTTCGCAACTTCTTCACACCACTTTTCGATTAAGAGTAAAAAACTGTGACAACAAATCATAACTTTCTCACAGCAAGCGAAAAAAAAACAGCTTCGTATCAAATTTTACTAAATTTTGATGACGTACGCGAGTGCGAAAAACGTTTTATTTTCACGAGTGTGAAGATGTCGTAACTTTCCACAGAAAGGCACAAAAAGAACGTAGCTACTACAACTTACTATCTTCCGGTGTTGCCCTCAATCTTTGGCACAAATATGGTTCAGAATGTGGGAAACTGAGGCTCTCCTTGATGACAAACTCTTACTAATTCCCCACAACCCCTGGCAAGGTTTACTCTCACCCTTCGCTGAATACGGAAATCAACAGCCATTAATGTTCGTCTTCAGAAGAACAAAAATTAAAAAGTTTGATGGCAAAAAACTTCCCTCACACTGGCACAAAAGAAAAAAAAACAATTAGCACAACAGCTCGGCTGGAAAAAATAAGTTTTCAAAATTGGTAATAAGTTCTTGTATATTTTGAACTGGTGAATGCAGCCTACTACGTTTTGTAAATGTTGGTCAGAAATTACACTGTTTGAATCATGGAACTGAAATAAAATTGTTGACTCCGAACAAACCATAAGGCAGATCGACAAAAAAATTGATTGCATGTTTGAACACATAATTGTAAATATCTCTTTCAAATTTTGTACGTATCTATCAAAAATTTCAAAGTTTAAAGCTATGAAACCTTCAAAATGGAAAGTAGCTATCGTCTGATGTGTTTTTTGGCGAGTTTAAATAATAATTAATGTTTACTGGGCAGCGTACAGTGAATACCAATGTCATGTCGTTTCATGAAATTAAAATCAATAAGTACATTTTCATGTACCTATGAAGAAAGTCTACTTAAAAATTAAAGAAAACGCGAAGAAGCCAAAAAAAAAAAAAAAAATTACGACACCAACGTCCATACGGGATTTCTTCATTTTTCAAATGTATTCGAAAAAAGAAATTAAAAAAAAAACCTACTGTTCAAGAACCAAAAAATCTCCTATCACTTCAAAAGAAACTGTGTTGAAGTTGATGGTTAAGCACGCAGCTTGTATGCGAGTGAGAAAAGAGATCTCTGGTTCAATTCCACAAATGGTAGGGGATGAGTGGAAAAATTGACTTTTTTAACCTTTTGAAGTCAGTAAGTTTGTTTTAGGCCGAGACGAAGACGGTTTTTTCGTATTAAGACCTTGAAAAACAATTGATGCTTTACAACATTAAGTATAACTATTATCTCAAGAAAAAAATGAACCAATCATTAAAAATCACACTAAATAGCAGATTGATCAATCAAAACAAAAATGAACGAAGTTTATGTGTGTATCAATGAACCAAATTTCAACTCTTTAAAAAAAAAAAAGTGCACATATTAGAATTGTTAAATCTTTAATCCTAAATAAAATAACCTCGAGGCATGAACCATATTACCAATAGCAACAAACATTGGTAGCATGTTAGAACAGACCATAATGAACACGTGCTCCAAATTTTGTTACAATTCATCAAAAATGACCTTTATAAGACTCTAAAATCGAAGAAAAAATAGCGAGTCTGTCATTTCGTAATTAATTCTCATTTTCAGTAAAGTTTACCAGCATAGGCTTAACCAAAATGAACCCGTAACCGAGAATAGTTTTCTCGTGTTCTGCCTCGGGTAATGTTCAACTTTAATCATTTCCTTAGACAAATGTTACCTGCCTTCGAACCGTTTTTCATAAGTGATATTTCACGCACCGTTTCATAATTTCGCTTATCAATTTCGAGTCGCTTGTGAACGAGTGAACGAGTCTCGAGGACAAAGAGGTATACGTAGGTATGTAAAGTTCAATTTGCAAAACTTTATCGTTGTTAAAACGAAAGAGGCCAATTTCTTACCGCGTTTTTCTTCTTCGCTGGGGAGTGACCCACCTACGTGAATACGCTATCTACTGGCGGAAATTAAAAGTATAATTTCGCGACGGTTTACAATAAAAAGCTTAAAAATGTAAACCTTACACATAGGTATTATTTTATTTCAATTATAACATCATTTCACGTACGATTGAGCTGAAATTTTGGTGAAACATCGGCATACCTACACTGAGTGAATATTCTATACCTAACACTTTGACTGAAATGTAGGTACATTTGTTTTTCAAAATATTACCAAAATTCTGTTCAAATATTGAATCACAGTTCATGAAGTAAGGGGTTTTAGGTGGAAAAATTAATTCGTTCGTGAAACTTTGCCCAAAATTCAAACTTGGCAGTAGAATTAAGGATCCTTCGAATCCATGAAAATTCAGGCGTTGGAATACTGTTTTAGGGGTAGGAATGCCGGGGGCAAAATTTTGGAGAATTTTCGATTTTACGAATTAGGTCAAGCGAGATACTGTCATCTATATGTATTTGTTTTTAGCGCTAAATCGAATGAAAACATCTGCAGGTTAGTAAGATCAATAGTTTTCGAGTTATTACCGATTTTGTACTAGAAATTGTAAATTTCAACACGAAAAACATAAAAACATATAAGGTTTGAAGACCGTATTACTTCGAAACTATTGGTCTTACTGACCTGCCTTTGGTTTCGTTCGATTTAGAGCTAAAAATATAGAAGATGTGATATGTTACTTGGTTCCTGCCAAAACTTTTTATACAGGTTAGGAAATCGAAAAAGTATTGGAGAAACGTGAAATTTCAGCGATACTTTGAAAACTAAATGTACGAATTCAGCTAAAGGCTCGCAGAATATTCGGCTAACATTCGTCGATATTGGTTTTCCAGGTATCGCTAAAATATTGTGATTAAAATGATACAGAAATTAAATAACTAAACAGAATCTCAGCGACGGGTACCTTAAAAACCAAATGATGGAGTTCAGCCGAAATTTCACAGAATATTCAGCTAAGATATCTCGACGTTTTACCTAAATTTCAGCTGAATGGTACATGAAATTCTATTATAAATAAACAATAATGTTAACATTTAAACTTTAATGCAATTCGTTACGAATTTTCAGACACTTTGATTAAGTCACATCCACATGTTTTTCCAAGGGCAAAAATACATTAAAGAAATGAAATAGATAATATACCGTATTCTGTCGAATGCAAGTCGCACCCGAATCCAAGACGCTCACTAAATTTAAGAATGACTAGAAAACAAATTTATTCCACGCAATAAAAATATTAAATATATGAAGTTTTAGTCGGATGATTCGTCGCTTGAAAGATCATCAGGATGATCAGAATCCTCACTACTTGAAGAGGATGTGTCATGATCGGCTTCTTCCCATACCTACCAAGTCATCTTTTGAACCATCCATAGCATTGGTAATACAGCACTTCTGGAATGATTTTTCCACAATCTCTGGGGATACTTGTTTCCATGCAGTAGAAATCCCTCGCTGTGAACTGTCTACCAGCATCCCTATTTCCATTCGCTTCAGCATAATTAATCACTTTACACTTAAATTTTGCGTTACAACGAATTCGACGATTGAGATTAGACATTTTACAATAAAAATTTTCAAACATACGGGCAGCTAGTCAATGTAGGAAGAAAGAGATAAGGCGAGCACAAAATTATTTTCAAACAAAACATAACGACGATGAACGCAAGCCTAGGTTGTGCGACTGAACATTAAAATATTATCGCCTTAGGTACCTACCTATGCAGCCAATTTATCTGATTCTACACGACGAAAAATTAATTGTAGAAAAATTCGATTGCAAAACGCGCTCGAATGCACGACGCACCCCAAATTGAAGGCTTGAAAAGTTGAAAAAAAAAGTGCGTCTTGCATTCGAGAGAATACGGTAAATTTTATTTTACTGGAATATTTGTTGACTGTGGCAACTACTTTGCGCCATGAGTAACTCAAAGTATATTCATTCGTAAGAAACAATCCCATAGCCTAAGTAGTATGGAAATTGACTTTCACGAATGGATAAAAACGTAGGTGTCGGTGGTTCGAATCCCGATCCGCTGATACCTACAAATGGTGACCCGGAGTGTAATGAAAGAATTGGCTTCAGCGCCATCTCTCGGAACACGCCGGTACTCTAGCCTGGCTGCTCACCACCATTCACTTCTCCCTCGATAACACAAATAACGGTTCGAGGTTGCTGCAACAGCAGCAGTTTGCGCTGGCTGCATATAAGATTTGGGTGTCCCTTCCACACCCTACACCACACTCTCTCACTGGTGCCTTCAGCACTGGAGGGAAGGTAGATGTGGTATATTACTGATTAGCAGTCAACAAACTTAGCAATGGCCTTGAAATGATGCGATTCTTTGAAGGTGTGGTGCAACATCAATCCCAAGTCACTTCTGTTGAAGAAGCCCCGCCCATAGACGATCAATCGGCCATAGAACACCAAAAACAACAAATTCAAGTACTTGCTCAAAATGTTCCGCCTGGCTGCTATTGTAGTATCACGTACAAATTGTGATTTGTAAGGCCATAGAAAACTGAATTTTGATTCCGATTTGATAAAAGGTCGCTACTGATCAATATAATCGGATCGATATTAATAAAAAACAATTTCGAACAATACTTTGAACTTGAGTAAATCAGTACCAACAACCGAATTTACAGGTGACATGTATAAAAGGCGTCACATACTCAACACTGATTGATCTCAGGCATGAGACTTCGAGAACACAGACAAATTTACATATACAATTTGCTATTTTGATTCCAAGTTTCTATGAAAGTTGCAATTAATTACTGTCCGAATGAACAAGATGTGTTGAGAAAATTATAAGACGCCGAAAGAATGAATTCAGGATAAATACCCCTACACCGCACAATTTGAAGATCTAATAACAACTAAACTAGCCTAACAAAGTATGCGACCGAAAAATGGTCCGGATTGTTATCAATACCACCACTACATTGAACCGCATCATTTTGTACGTCGTTCGATATTTTTACAGCCAATCCCTGAAAAGAAAAAAGCAATTTTATTGGCTGTTGCAAACAAGCCCTGAATATCAGACAAAGCATTAAATTCGAAACTAAGTAAAATAGTTGAGCAAATTTAAACTTAAGACAAAGCAAAAATAAAAGAGCCAATTTCAACGGCGAGGAAAAGCTAAGCACAAACATGCAAAGCCAAAATATGTATAGTTAGGTACAAAGACGTGAAGACATAATAAAAATGGTAGTTGTAAACAAATAAAACCGTAAGAAATTAAATTAAAGTGAATGCGGTGAGGGATGAATGACAGTAAAAAGATGACGAAAGGTGAGAGAGAGAGAGAGAAAGGATAAAATTAAGGTTGGTCATCTCGATGCCTATAGAGAATATGCGGAGTATTTAATTTAAAAAAATTCAAACACTATGTTGGGAGATGAAACTTTTAGAAGTGCAAGTCCACAGGATTCCTATAAATTGTAATAATATGTCCAAAACCACAGAATAGACATTGAAAATGATAACAAAAAATAACACGAAGATCATGTCATGGCGGGGATTTGGTCCCAATCTTCCGAGTTGCAGAGTTGCGACTCTACCATGCCATCCGAACTGACGACTAAGGGGACAAAAGAAAATAACTGTTGCTAAAGCAAGCAGCCATATGAGTGATAACAGTTGTATATTACGTTTAAATATTTTACGCAGATAATTTTTTATTGTTCTCTGTCATTATTCTGCCTGCCTCTCATGTTTTCTTGCACAAGTCAATCAGACGGGCACCATCAGGCGGGAAGATATGCCATAATATACCGAATTAGTACCAATTTTCATCTTTCGTTCAGAATCCCTCAGCAGTCTTTTTTGTTTTGCCATAAATATTGGAAAATTTAACCTTCTAGCCTAAATGATGCGAGTTCAAACTTGCCGTCAAAAATTACAATTTTATTTTTTTATTTCTACACTTGAAATGTTAGCATCGCTTGGTTATTTGGGACAAAAAAGGGTACCGCCCGATACGTCCTTGTGAAACATTTTTACTTTAAAATTATATCAAAATAAATTATTTCAGTTGACATTCTCGATAAAGGTTTAGAAGTGTAGAAATTGTCAGTACGGTGTAATGCATTAATCAAACATAAAAATTAAAGTGGAAGATTGTGATAGGAGATAATAAATCTACTCAATATGAAATCCGAATCGGAATTTTGCTCGAGCAATGGAACCCAATGCATTACCAACAAAGGAATATTATTTACTGCGTCTCAGCTTTGCAGCGGGGTCGTGTAACTTTTTCTTAGGTTACTTAAACCAGGTTTATTCTACACATTAGAAGGGCCGTATTCTTAATGTCGTCATTGTCATTTAGCATTCACTTAAATTCTCTCCGATACCTACTAGTTCTCATTTTCATACGGTTTTCTTCGCTAGGTACACCTCTTTCTGAGCACAGACGGAAAGTTGAATTAATACTAGATTCATACTATTCAGCGAATACCTCATTAAGTAGAAACGAATTTGGTGTGTACACTTTTTACATTGAAATTGAAAAAAAGGTAGAGTAGTAAAAATTAAATGTAATAATGTACAGTTACATGTGTACACGTTTAGCTAAATCGAGCAGAGCAATTAATTTAATTTTAACCGCTTATTTTGCCGAACTATGTACACTAACTATTTACCATAAACAAATGAATACCTACCTACACAAAAACCTGGCCTGGCTGCACAACTTACATTGTGTGTAGTGTAGGTAGTAATGTATAGGCACGTGTAGGCTAAACTCTGGTGTTCTACATATTTGACGATATTTGCTCACAAAATTCTCTGTGAAGGTTCTCACTCTGCCATTGCTGTTGCCAGAGAATGTTGTAATTTCTTTGGAAGGGTGAGAAGTGAGGGGCGAGGGGCGTGGGTAGAGGAGTGAGGGAGGGGGTACGAAGGATGTGTTAACGGAGGGTATAAAAATGCGTGCTTTAATCGACGGAATGAGGTGAAAATGGTAGCATGCTTGGCATTGATTTCGTCTAAATTTGTCGCATGCGAACATTCCAGAGTCAATTTCGCTGCTGCTGCTGAGGCCGCTCCCGCCATCGCCGCCGTGTTAAAGTTTTTACGCTACGAATTTTAATCATTTTACCGAGCAACTTTTGAAAAATGAAAGCGCCCAACTTTCACCCTTCACGCAGATGATTTTTAAGGGGGCGAAAATTTTACGCGCACCCACTGCAAGGAGCGGTTTGAAAGAAAACATGCGGTGACACTGGCGAACGTTTAACGCATTGTTGGCGTAACGGACGAGGAGTGGTTTTGGCAATACGAATTAGGGGATGATGATTTATTTTGCTTAACGTGGTATTCGAGTACATTCGTGTCTAGAACATGTATATACGGGCAATTGAAGGCGCTGCAGGCACTGGCCGTGCAAGAAGAATTACACGGAGTTAAATCCACTCGAGTATTAGGCCTTAGGCTGCGAAGAGGAAATCTGGCAACAACGTTCGTGTCAGGATAACCTATGTATGGAAAACTGTTGAAGAATAATGTGCTTGTTTCTCTATAGGTCAGTGAACTGAAATTATTTAAAACCGGTACGGACCGATTATGAATGAGAGTTGCATAAATCTTTTGTTTTAGGTACCTACATATTTACAGGTCGAGGTAGGCCAATAAAATAGATTAATAAATTTTATTTAAAAAAAAAAAAACTGACTGCGTTAATCTAAATGAGTAGCTTTTATTGGTGGATATGTCCAAATTTATGACAATAATTTTTCAATCCTTAAATTCTCATTTTTTTCAATTACACTTTTCTAATTTTTTAATTTCCAAATACGAATAGCCTGAGACATTCTCCGGATGGTCAGCAACATTTTGAGCCTACTTTCGTTAAAATCCATAAAGTAAGATACTTGTTCCGAGTGAACAAAATTTCGTTAGTCCCAGAGATAGACGTACCAAACAAATAACCTTCTACGTACGTAGTCGGTAAAAATTGGCGAAAAATGGAATTAATTGGTACAAAAGGTTTTAGACCTGAAACATAGTGGGGGTGGGTTTCTGAATAAACCATCAAAATGCTCCATCCCGATATCCTTGGCCTCCATCAGTGCAGAAGAAGGGCTACAGCGTGTGAACATTTTTTGTTTTTTCAATTTTTTTTAGAGAGTTCAGCGATATATTTACGAGTAAAATAAAAATTCTTCAGCGAAAAAACGTGTTAATAAGGCATATAAAATTGGGTACAGAAAAGTTTCCGTAGGTCTATTTTTCTTAGAACCATGATGAGAGTTTAGATACTCAATATACAGGGTGGTAAAGAAGGGTATTTGTTTTAAAATTGTGTAAATTTGCATTATTTTAGTATTATTGGGAAGCTGAAAATGAAAAAACAAAAAACAAAAAACAAAAAACAAAAATTAGATCAGACAACAAATAGGTCTATACTGTGATGCAAGGATTAACTGAATATGGATTTCTTATCAGCTTCATCTCCTATTTCACCATACACTATAATTTGCATATCAATTCCCAACTTGCAGAAGAAAACTATGACAACGTTAGCTGAGTTGCATTAAAATTTTTGTTCTGAACAAGTTTTATTTTCTATTAAAAGTTAGTTTCTATTTCAACCTTCTCCAACTCTAACATAAAGTTTAAAAGTTTAAAAAAAAAAAAGAACTGAAAGAGCGACAGTTAGAGCTCTTTTTAAAAAACAGGTTGTTCAGTTTAGAAAATTTGCTTCATTAATTCTTTGAAAAAGCTTTTCGATTTTCTAGGTAAGAACTTTTAAGAAACTTTTTTTTCTCGAAAAGTACAGAGGTTTGCATGTGTGGAATACGACAATAGATATCGATTCTAATCGAAGATATGTAATAAATAAGAGAGAAAAATGGAATAAAGTACAAAGTACGGGATCACCTTACCAAGTTGTCTATAGTCTATGGATAGTTGATGGGTAATTTGTAGCTCTATTATACAATACCTAAATATAATGGTTTCCCTAGTTAGGGAAATGAATCACCAGAAAAACAATGAAGAAAATTATGTAAATTCATTTTCAACTTCGCAATAATAAAATTATACAGGTTAATATGGTTTTTTGTTCTACTTTATGAAATTCTGTGCAGTTTATGCAAAATTTGGGAGCTATTCCGATAAAATTCAAATTGTTAAATGGAGTTTGTGGCATACACACGTTTTATATGTAGAAGAGCTCGAATAACGTAACATATCACATCCTACGTATATGTTACTGCTGAATCGAATGAAATCAACCGCTAGTCAGTAGAACCAATAATTTTACAGTTATTGCCAATTCTGTACCCAGTTTTAATCATATTTTCTGGTATTTAGTTTCTAACGCAGAGTACAAAAAGTCATATTTTTCAGGCTAACTTTTTAGGGTCGGGAAGCGTTAGACATAAAAAGTAATAAGATCCTTTTTTTATTGAAAACATAATGTTAAACATTTTTTGACTGAACTATTCACCCGCTATGGTTAATATTTTCTCAGAAAACAGCGGAAAACTGCATTTTCCATAATTCACATTGTAGCAAGAGGGGTGGCGGTTGAGACTTTTAGTACCTATGTTATTTGGGACGCTCGTCCCTAAAGATTGGTGGGAAAAAACAAACTATGGCAATTTTCCAGAATAAAATGTCTATCTTCTCTGGACTACGGGTGTATTTTCAACATAGAATTATAATGTTTGTTTGTTACATAAAAATTAGGAGAATGGTATATAACCCGCAATGGGGAAAATGCCCTATAGGGTACGGGTGAATGGAGCATTTTATCATTTATTGAGAGGCCCACTCCAACCTATTTCGGGTATTACGAAGCTCGTCCCAAGTTAAGCATTAAAATCGTCACTGTCGATATCTCGTTGATATGGCATAATTAAGTGTACTAATTTGTCTCCGAACTTCCAAAATAGTTTATCAGAGTATAACATAAACTCGTCCCCTAACGAACAGGGAAGCCTATTTTCCCTCCACGTGAGTACCTACTTCTCAAACTTGACTAATGTCGAATCTATTCGTTAGGTATCTCTGTTTAAGCCTACACATTTTCGTATCTGTTCATTTTCTTAATGCCGAGCGTAAGACATTTCACCCGAGAAAAATGTTCTTAAATATAAAAAAACAATTCAACTGTATCCGGTTATTCGCTGCAGGTAGTTACTTTCCCGAACTTCATTCCTACATTATTGCACAAGTATTCTTTATAAATTATAGGTTTACATATAGGTACTAAAATATACGTCCATTAGGGAAAATCTGTTAAAAAATGTTCACACTAAGAAATGCGTGACGTCAGAATCATCTTTAGACGTGGCGGTTAGTCGGCGAGAGAGAAAAAGGTATCGATGCACCTAACCATTCACAATAATAAGCTTCATATTGTATAGTAGGTAAGCAAACATGATGTTTCTAGCAGATAAGAGTGGATATGGTTGCAATTCTTAGCGTGAACAGAGCATAGAGCAAATTTGACTGAGTGAAGAAATTAAAAAAAATTTCACATTGATTTCATAACGTTTTCATTGTGCCTACACCGTCTCCTTTTGCATTTATGACAAATCATAGATCAGCAGATTTTTAAAACGCGTCAAAATTTTTCAAAACATTTTAATCACCTCATTTTTGAGGGCTTCAACGTTTGTCTCTCTTCCTCAAATTTCAGCATACACAGTGTTTTTAAAAGAACCGATGATCCTGAACACGGGACGTGTTCAATGTGCCAGTTACATATAGCATTTTGACCAGGGACGAATTTAAACTGAAGAGATAACAGTCTGGGACGAGGGTAATTATGACACAAGTAACGTACGACGGTCGAATGGGACAAGTTTAGTATCGCCCCATATTTCAGCCACAAAATTATTCAACGACCTATTTACAATCGATCAAAAACCAAAATTGTTCGATTTTAAGCAACAAATTGCCTGATATTCTATTATTTTACTTAAGAGTTGGTAGAATTTACGTTACGTTGTTAAAATCAATATTACGATAATCATTACGGTACTATTATCTTTTGTCCAAGATTGAAAAATCAAAGCAAAGGCGTATATAGGAGAGGTTTCACATCTTTCAAACCTTGTCTTCCGACGCCCGACCCCCGACCCCCGACCCCCACAACAATACTTTTTCTTTGTTTGTTCAAGTCAACCTTTTTTTCGCAGCAAACGGGGGAGTCCAGACCCTCACATTCCCCTCATAATTATACTCCCTTCAATCAGAAAATTAACTTCGTTTACCTACTCAGTTAATACACGAGGATTCGAAATTATCGACCAGCTGGCTAGAAGAAAAATATCTAAAATAAAAATCGCGTTTATCAGTTTAGATAGAGTAATTATTCAGTTTGCTGATTGGGTGAATGAGGAAAAAAAAGGGAGTGAAAGTTGTATAAATACGACGAGTTTTAAAGCCGCTGGCGCACAAGTCTAATATTCCTTTTTTGGGTGTTGGTCCTCGTTCATTTATCATACTCTTTATTCGGGATGATTATGATAAATGGAAGAAAATATACGGTCGAGCATAACGAACATGTAGGTTAGGTGTTTTTCGCACAGCCTTAAAACTGTGTAATACGATGACGCTTCTAACTGTGGGCTGTAGGCTAATTTCATATTTCGATGTGCACCAAGATTAAACTTTGCTTGTTTCTTATTCGCCATATATTAGGTAGGCCTGTCTAAGAATCGTACACAAGACAAGCCGCGTGTTTTCTTAAACCAACGTTTTTATGCTGCGAAGGACAAATTTCATTCGGCTACATTTCTGAATATAGCCTCTTAATTACTTCCACAAATTTCACTCACAGCTTATTTTGTAGCAAGAGAAACATATACTCGTACACATTTCTCAAGGGCTGTGTTTTATTTGCCAAAAATACGACACCTGGGTGATACTGAGGAAAGCTATTCCGCAACTGTCGATTCGATTTTGTTCGTCAATTGGGGTGTGGCAAATAAAACAAATCTGAGGAATGAAGTTAAGGGTCGAATGCAACAACGATACAATTAAGTAAATCTTACATTTTTTCCTTTATCAATGCTCTATCTATGCATAAACACAATACAACAAGGTGTCACAGTTCCTCTTCCTATCTCGCAATCGTATGATAGAACTCGTTCAGACAAAGAAAAAAGTTCACTTCACATAATTATGCTCTCTCTTCAAAATTGGCCGAGTTAGAGGCCAATGAAAAAAGATAAAAAGACAAATTAAAAAAAAGAAATGAAAACAAATTTTTAAGGTCCTGTTCATCTACCTCGATCAAAAGTATGTGTGTAATACAAGTTGCATAATGCACGTTGAAAGGCAGTTTCGTGAAAACATTTTTTTGTGGAACTGCCTTTCAACGTGCGCTCTACAACTTTTGTTTCGCACGCATACTTTTTTTTCTGTTTCAGACGATTGAGCGCAATTTTGACTCGATCAAAGTAAATAGGCAGGACTCGTGAGAGTTTTTTTTTTTTATTTTTTTATTTTTCTAAGACTTGCCTTTTCATCTTTTTTCACTGGCCTGTAAGATGGCCAATTTTGAAGCGAGAGATCTTCGAGTTTTATCTAAACGAGTTCTATCATACCCTTGCGGGATGAGAAGAGTAACTCGGACACCCTGTACATAGATATAGCTTTGTTAATATAAGTAATTCTTAAGTTACTATTGATACTCAAGTATCGCTCTTGCATAAGGGCCTTACACCCGTATTTTAGATCGTTTCTTAACATTAAGTAAGACTTAAGTACTCTTTCAACCAGGTTTATCCTATACTTGTACATGAGAGCGGTAGATAAAATATTACTTAAGTAGCGAATGTTTACTTAAGTATCGTTCTAGAATACGGATGTTAGACTCTTAATCGAAGCCAACTGACACATTCGAGTATTTGATTGAGTAAGTGCAAAGAAAAAAGAAAGTAGGTAGGTACAGCCAACTCCCCTAAAAAAAGAAGGTTATCAAAAGTTACGAGAATTTTGATGAAAAAGGTTATAGCTGGGTGAGCATGAGAAATAGGCCTATTTGTTAAAATGGCAGATTTATTTCTCAGTGATTGCTTATTGGTTAACGTTCAGTTTTGCCAAATATCAACTTTGAAACGTTATTTTTTGTTGAAAAAAAAAAGTTTTTCAGGCAATAGGTTTTTTCCTTCCAATTTTATAACTTATTTTTTCTCAAGTAAATCTCTAAAATGCGTTAGTGTAAAGGTTAATGGCGGTAGTTTTATTCGAAAACTGAATGCGTGTTATGTGAAAGAGAAAAGGGAATGAAATTTTCAAAGTATCCGGGGGATAATACGTTAGTTTATAGGCTACAGCAAAGTTTAACGAGGTAACGAGTAGGAAAAAGGAAAATCGAACCAACAACCAGTAATTATACCGATTAATTTTGTCCTGAAGATAATCACCGAGCATTTTTAAATAGGCCTTTTGTGGTTTCAAATGATAATCGATGAGTACTACTATCGTAGTATGGTTTTCTTTCTTTTTTGTTTATGAAGTTGAGAATCTGGCTTGAAAAAACATTTTGATGTAAGAAAGCAGCTACCAGATTGTTTTTTTTTGTTGCCATAATTCATATTTTTTATACATTTTTTACGAGGATGGAAGAATTGGAGCAGCGGTTTTCAAACTTTTCCAACCCATGTCCCCCTTTCAACCAAAGGCTGAATTTTGCGACTTCACCACGCGAAAAATAAATGGCAATTTTCAACTACCACTAACGTTATTTTCTACTTGTGTGACACAAATCTTACAATATTAATTATTTAAAAACGCACCCTTATGAGATGGGTGCGCTTGTTTTTAACATAGACAGCAGGATTTCAAAATGTTTTTCATCATTTTCCTGCTCGCCTCCTGAGGACGTTCCGCGCCTCCCACAGTTTGAGAACCTCCGAATAGGGATATTAGTAACTTATCTAAGTATAGGTGTGTGAGTCGAGAGCCTTTAATTTTTAACTACCTGTAACTTTCTACGGATTGCTGGCTTGTAATTAGCAAAAGAAATATTCCTCTCGCTGAATCCATAGAATCGATCGCGAGTTTTTTAGAAATTAATGTCAATCGTAGCTTGTGGGTAACCACCCATAATACAACGTGGTTAGCCTCTAGGTATCGATAGTGTTGGTATTTTTTCTACTTGGTGAATATCTATCAATATTACCAACCAAAAAGTACAGAATTATAATTTTAAAAAGGCTCGATAAAATAGGTATAAAAAACTTTTTTTAAATATTTGTAGATCCTATTTGAGAGGAATAATGTCAATGAAAAATTAATTAAATAGTTTTTATTTTAAATAGCCGAGTGCCGGTAGATAGTAAAAATTCTGTTCTTACCGATACCTACGTTTTCGCGCATTTAACTAAGATAATTAAAATTACCGATTATTAAGCTAAGTATTGGAACTCGACGAAATATTCCATCGATGACTGATTTCCCGGAGACGGATGTAAAAGAGAAGGAATGCGAGTGACTCGAATGACGTGACACGGAAGAAGGGAACTCGGTCCGTTTTTAATTGGCTTCGGAAGTACCGATAACGTATTCTCGTTCGCAGGTATTTCTTTGTTTAACGAGACAAAAATTAATATACCTAATAAAAAGCCGAAGAAGTTATCGGAAATAGTTTCTTTTAATAGTCGGTTTAAATAAAAACAAACGGGTGCCGTTAGAATCGGAGTAAGCTAATTAAAGAAATTCACCAACACCACGTGCTAATTAGGTACGTACTTCAGACATTCAACATCTTGGATAACAGTAAGATTTAAGCCCATCAACCATCGGTAATTATCGCGTGTTTCACTGATCCAAATTGTGAGGAGATCGTTTCCGAAAACAGAGCCTTTTCAAACGTAGTAATTAACGGGAGAATATTGTGTAGAGTCTACTTATGTGACGCGACCTCCTGTACATTATGACTGTGGTATGTGGGCAAATAGGTTTTCGTGTTCCTCCCATCTCAAATTCAACGTACCTACCTACCTACCTACCATAATTCTGAACATCTATGATCTTGGGCTGTCAAGTTTCATGTCAATCAGGATCTAAAATATCGAATATCTATTTTAATTTATGACAATACAACGACTACCTTTTGGGGCGTCACATACCCTTCTCAGGTCGGTACGGCACGGCACGGCACGGCACGGCACGCCACGCCACGCCACGCCACGCCACGCCACGCCACGCCACGCCACGCCACGCCACGCCACGCCACGCCACGCCACATATACCACCTATGGGTACCGCACCTACCCTTTTCATGGCACATTTTTCAACCGACACCGTCTTTAGTAATATTCAGTGTGTACTTTTTATAGCGGAAAATTAATTTTTTTCTGCTTCATTCTGCAGAACTATTATCAGCTTTGTACATGTTTCTGATTTTATATGCTACGATGAGGAAAAAAGGCGAGAATATTTTACCGTAGTTCGTGCAGATGCTTTTATCCGAGCAAAATTAATGAATTTTGATTTTTTTCACTTGTCTTCTTTTTTCTTTTTCTTTTTCTTTTTTTCTATCGTTTTCCTTTTTCTTTCTTTCTTTTTTCATTCTTCAGCTTTTCCAAATGACGCTATCGAAGTAATCTGCAGTGGTTCGTAGAAGCTATTAATCAAGAGTCGTATATAGTCCTTTGAGATGTAATCCCTTCACACGTTAACCTTAACGACAGAGGCGACACGAAATTATAATCGAATCGTCACGTTGGAGGGAATTTTAAAAGCTAATCGAGTTTACGAGACAAAGAAGAAATTTTTCAGGCCGTAACGATGCGACCTTCAGTTCGTCATCTTTACGATGAATCGCCGCAGTCGTCGCAAGTATCGTTATTTCATCTCGAGGTCATCGACTATTATGGCGCAGGCGCTGAACCAGCAGAGAACGACGATTTGTGGTTACAGAGGTGCCGGCGCTAAATAGCCAACCACTGCCAACCTTTTGACGTATGTACTTGGCACTGCGTTTATGCACGCGCTATCCTTGCCAATTTAAGGGATGACTTTACCAAATATACTCGAAATTGGTAAGCTCGAGAAAAACACCGAAAGTACGCGCAAAGTACACTCGGGTTGCCTACTTTTACGCCGGCATGTTTTGACTCTGCCCATCAGCATGTTTATTTGTCATTGCGCATGCGTCGTGTGACATCAGTGACGTGAAAATGGATATCATCCAAAAATTTAATGATAAATTTTCTCAAATATTTGTATTTTAAAAATTTTTTTTCAAAAAATGGAACGGACTTCAAAAAAAAAAAAGAAAAAAAGAATGGACTAGAAAGTAAAAAACAATTCTTTTAAAATTTTTCCAACAAAATTTAAGTCTAAGCACTGAAAATATTGAAGTCAGCGCTAATTAAAAAATTTCGTCATAATATTAAAAGGAATAGATGCGGGCATAATGCCTGCATGGTAAAGGAAAAGAGCACCAACTTGAATAATTCCAATCCCTAGACTAATAGATTTTTTGATGCAGAAATTTAAAAAAAAAATTATTTTTCACTTTGTAGCGCATTTTTTTTTTTTTTTTTTCAAGTCGTTTCTAAAAAATTGTTTTCAATGATTTTTGATTTCCAGCGTTAAGGGCAATATTACTTATAAACTAAAAGTTAAAAGTTTTTTTTATTTAAAGATAACTCCAAGACTACCTCATCGATTCTAAAAAAATTTAATGGCTCCACCGTGGGATCATCCTCTATCATTTTGAAAAAAGTTCATCAAAATCGGTGGCCAGGTTGAGAAATTATGTTGGAACAAATATAAAAAAATAGGTAAATAAATAAAATGGGTGATAAAAGTATTTCAAAAGTGAAAAGTGCGCGTAAAGGCGCCTTATATTTTTATTACAAATGATGACGGAAAAAAAAAAGATCGATCTTACTCGAATCGACAATAGATCAATTTCGATTTGACAAGGATCAGTCTTGTTGAGACCACCAATCCTTCTCCCCTCTCACTCCTACGAACACACGAACATATATCGAATACATTTATTTATATCTACTCGCGGCTACACTGATATACCACTTCCGCCGCTCACTCGTTCATTTCCGTTACCGTTCGTTCATTACTCTGAAAATGTACTTTGCTTAAATTAATGTAACTTCTGAAATAAACATTCGCTTCTTGGACATAACTTCAATCAAATCTCTCTTTTTGTTACACCTCTGATCCTCAACCTCTATATGGTAGCATCGCTCGGTAACAATCCTTGTACCTGTAACAAATTTTTAAAAAAAATAATAATTTAAAATTTTTATACTTTTGTGAATTTTCTTTGTGTTTTAAGTCAAATTTTTGAAAAAATCTTTCGTGAATAATTGTGTTTTTAATATTTTCGTATTTTTTTTGTGTTGGGTAACTTAGTTCCAACTTACCATTTTTTTTTCGAGTCTTAAATTTTTTTTGTTCTCGAAAATTTAATTCCACCTTGAATGCTGTAAACGTTCAATGAGTTTCGTCGTTTGCTGAAAAGGATTTGCCCTGCTTGTGTATAATCCAGCCAAGTGTATCGAAAAATTCCAGGACTCGTCGATTGCTAAGTTGTTCAGGAACCCTGCTTGTGTTGCCTGAAAACTAGTAAATTCATTAGTGTCTGCCCTGCTTGTGTATGAACTAATTCGTCGAAGTCATATATTGGAAGTAAATCGCCTTGAGCAGTCACAAATTGATCTGAAACCAACGTAAAAGCTTCAATTCAACAAAGTCAAAATTGGTATTCATCGTCACAACTCAACTTCAATTTGGTATCATCTTTAAAACTCAAAAATTTAACTCACATCTTCATCGAAGTACGTCCAAAACAACCGAAGCGCAATTCAAACAACAGTTCCAGAGCACCAACCTAATCAATTCCAGAAAACGAACCTGAAAACAAAAAAAATCGACGGTTAAAAAAGGTATAACTTAAAAACTTTCTGCTGAAAAAGGTAATAAAAAACATATCTTCATAATTTTTTTCGTAATTTTTCGTATTTTTTTTTTCGTGTTCATTTTCGTGTTTTTCGTGAAACTTAACTCTTTCGATTCAAAATTTAACCTGTATATTTGAAAATACCGTTAATTTCGAATAATTTTGGCTTTTTCAAAATTTTTCTAAGTACAAATTTTGGCAAGTCGTGTGCAAATTTTTGCAGCCACTTTTGTCTTGGAGTGTACAACTCGTGACGTATGCACGGCTCGTTTCGTTCATTCGTTCGAACTTGTACATTAACCTTTTGTTAAGTGCAACGAACCTACGAACGCTTATCTTCGCCCATTCATTAAATACGTTGGCGCGGTTTTTCAATTTCAAACCACCATTTTGTTGCAACTTGAAAATTTTTGCAGTTGCACAATTTTGTCGAAAATAATTAACGATCTTTTTTTGAATATTTTTCTTCTTATACGAACACCTAAATTAAATATTTTTTTGCTCTTTTCTCTCGAACACCTTTAATTATTTATTCGAATATACTTTAAATATTTCATTTTATTCCTTTTCTACTGTGAATTTTTTTTATTTTTTTTTTTTTACGAGTTACCAGTAGAAATAATTTTTGTAATACCTGGTGAAATATTTTTTTTTTTTTTAAAAAATCACCTTTCATTTTTTTTTTTTAAATTTTCTACAAACTTATTTCGAATTATTTTGTGGGTATATAATTTCAAACAAAATTTCCCCTGTTTTCAATAATTTTATTCCTTTCCAATTCCCTCGATCTGAAGGTAGCTAATTCATTTTCACCCTCACCTTTTCATTTTTATTGATTTTAATTAATCACTTTATTGAATTCTAATACGAATTATTTTGGGTTAAAAAGTCTTGTTATTTTATTTTTTATTTTTTTTTATTGGGAAGCGTCCAGTCTCATCTTTAACGTATGTGATCTCTTGCCCGCAGTGGACCTACTCGAGACACACACAAGGACAATTTAAATACTATCGTTAAATCTACAAATTGTTTGGTTATCACAGGTACGGCAATCCTAGTCTTGCGGCATTTGCTGGGGATTGACATCCGTTTGTTTTTTTTTTTTTATTTTTTTTTTAATTTTTTTTAGTTCAGTCAATTCATTAATTATGAACACTGAAAATAACGAGAGGATCTCAAATGTTTTCCGTGGAAATGGCTATGAGGGATGGCGTGCAACCATCATCAGCACCCTTATAGGTAAAGGTTGCCATTCCACAATTTTTCCTACTGCTCGAGAAACTAGTTACATTTATACATCATCTGAAGAACGCCTAACATCCAAATGGCTTAAATTTTTCCAAACTCAGGAACGGGCCAAAGCCCACATATTCGAAAGACTTGACAAAAGAATTCTTCATCATGTCAAAACTTGCGACGTAGTTTCTCAAATTTTCGAAATCTTAGATGCTCGATACAGGAATCAAACTGCTACTAACATCATGGTCTTAAAGTCAAAATTTCAGTCCCTTCGCTTCGATCCAAGGAGAGGTACCATCCGCAGATTCTTGGAATATTTTTCATCCATTGTGGAAGAACTACGTGATGCTAATTACCCCCTATCGGAAGCCGATGAAATTGATCAATTAATGATGTCATTGCCCGAAAAATTTGATACTGTTTTCTCAGAATTCCGCCAATTAGAAATAGAAAAACGAACTACTGTCAGACTTACAAAAATGATACTGGAAAAATGTGATCGAATCGAATATTCTAATAAAACTTTTCCCGGGTTTGATCAGCCCAAATCATCCTATCAACCAATGAATAATAATAGAAGAAATTTTAGAAATTTTCGAAATAATAATAATAACTCAAATTTCTCCAAACCAAATTATAACACAACGAGTTATTTAAATGATCACAAGAATAGTCAAAACAAACAAAATAGTTATCCTTCTAAAGATAATGTATCCCAAATGGATATTACATGCTTCAGATGTAACAAAAAAGGACACATGTCAAGGACATGCCCTAATGAGACATCTACAGCTAGTAATACTCCACAAACCCAGAACCAGAACAGTAGCTCGAAACCCCAAATTTCAAATAACACGAACTCCCAGAAAAAGTCCGATGATAAATCTAATTTTCGTGTTAAATATTCTATGATGTTACACTCAAATCTTAATCATTTAAGTTTTGATGACATCGAAGATGAATTCCAATGGCCTAAACCCCCTACAGTATCAAAGTCCGCCCCCCCAAAAAACCAACTTCATACGATGTTACTAGATAATGGAGCAGATGACCATATGGTCAATGATATTTCAAAATTAAGAAACGTACGTAAAGTTGACAATTCTCGTAGAGCACTTTGCGCAAAAAAAGGCGTATTCGTAAATCCCACACATGTAGGATCAATGTACGTTAACGTCTGCAATTTCAACGCAGAGTTTTCAACTATTCACCTAAAAGAGGTATATTATGATCCTGATTTAAGCCTTGATATTTGGTCAGGTGCTAAAATCATGGAGTCTGGCATTTTTAAAATCATAACTGACACGGATCACGCAGACATCATAAATAAAAATACTGGTGAAATCACGATAACCGCTCCAAAGAGAGGTTCTATGTATTACATTGATTACGAAATAGTTGATGAAGAAGAGGAAAATAAGGTCTATCAGGAGCTTGTGTGTATGCCTGTACCTAGTACGTCTGCAGAACAGGAAGATCAAATAGATGATCCTCCACAAAATTTTGAAGAATTGAATGAGGCCCGAACAAGCAATCCACAAAGAGAGTACGAAAACATTGACCATCCCCAAAATTTTGAAGATACCGAAGTGGATACGGTCAATCAGGAGATTTATTCCGAATCTGAGGATGAATTAAATGGAGAGAGTGTCGGAATAAATAGAAAGCATAAGAAAAACATAAACAAAACTAAAACTCTTTGGCATAGAAGATTAGGTCATCTAAGTGGCAAAAGCCTGAAAGCACTATCAAAAGTAGTTGTAGGTATGCCCCAAAATTTGGTATTTAAGGACGATGACTTTGCCACTTGTGAAATATGTATAAAAGCTAAATCCACCCGACTTGGTCACCATGGCGTGAGGACTCGACCAACGAGAAGAATGGAAGTAATCTCATCAGACATCATGGGACCCTTTCAAGAGGCATACAACGGAGAAAAATTCATAATAACTTTCATTGATCATTACTCGAAATATACTCTTGCCTTTCCAATATTAAGAAAATCCCAGGCTTTCGATAAATTTAAAGAGTATTATCTATCTTTCAATACAAAATTTCCCAATGATCCTATCTCTGTATTAAGAACTGATCAAGCTAAAGAATACTCCGACTCCAAAATGACACAATTTTGCTCCGAAAAAGGAATCACATTAGATGATGGCGTGGCGTACACCCCAGAATTAAACGCAATAGCCGAAAGGCAAAATAGAACCCTGCTCGAAAGAGTTAGAGCCATATTATACGACGCAAAAATTGATTTTAAATTATGGTCAACAATTGTATTAGCCGCCGCCCATATAATTAATAGAAGTCCGACCCGCGTCAATCTAGGGAACATGACACCCTATGAAAAATTATACGGTACTAAACCCGATATTTCCCATCTTCGAGTCTTTGGTGCTATTGCATATAAACACGTTCCCATTGAACAAAGACAGCAATCAGCAGTCAAAGCCAAGAAGAACGAAGAGGAGCATCTCGACCCAAAATTTTTGCCCAGAGCCCTTAAAACTATTCTGATCGGCTTTTCGAATGTAGGTTATCAGGTATTAGACCCAATTAAAATGAAATCCTACAAATCCTGCGATGTTAAATTTGATGAGACGAAAACATTAGTCGACTTCACTGATAAACCAGAAGAACTCCAAGTTAAACCCTTAGAAGAGGAAATCGAGGCAATCTATAGGGTCAATGTGCTAAAACAAGCCTCATCTGAAGACTCCTTGTTTATAGAAGATTGCATGCCAGTAAGCTTCAGTGATATTTTCCAAAATCCTTTTAAGAAAGAGTGGCTTCAGGCAATCAATGATGAACTGCAATCTATGTCAGATCTTAATGTGTGGAAAATTGTAGATCGCCCACATAATATCAAACCTATCGACACGAGATGGATATTCACGGCCAAAGCCAATGACAGAGGAGTAATGTGCCCAAAAGCTAGACTCGTTGCCAAAGGCTTTATGGACAGATCCGAGTATACTATGACAGAAACTTATGCACCTGTTGTGCAACTCTGGCTAATTAGGTGGATCTTATCCGTAACTAATCTATTGAATCTACAACTTGTTCAATATGATGTCAAAACAGCCTATTTAAACTCAAAAATTAAAAATGACATCTTTCTTAATATTCCCCAAGGTTGCAATGTCGAAAAATCAAAATTACTGAAACTTGAAAAATCCATCTATGGCCTTAAAACATCTAGTAAAAATTGGATTGAGTTACTGGATTCTCATCTTCAAACTTCCAATTTTACAAAGTCAAAAATCGACAGATGCGTATACACACGTAAAGATGACTCAGATGGTATTGCCTTCATGATAATTTACGTAGACGACATCCTTCTTGCAACTAATCGTCCAGAATGGGTTAATGAAATAACCACTCACTTTGAAACTCGTTTCACTATGAAAGTTGTAAACAACCCAACCCATTTTGTAGGTTTCGAAATAGAAAGAAATCGTGAATCACAAACAATTAAACTTACCCAAAAACAGCAGATCCAAAAGATTCTCCAGAAATTTAAAATGTGTGATTCAAATCCTTCCAAAACGCCTATGGAGACAGGCCTCAAGTTAAGCAAATCTGAAGGCACAGATAATAAAGAATACAGATCTATGATTGGTGCACTATTATATGTATCTAGAGGCACAAGGCCAGACATTTCCTTCTCAGTCAATTACCTGTCCAGATTCCAAAATTGTTCAGATGACACAAAAAAGAACTATGTACGGCGTATCATCCGGTACTTGAAATACACGATTGATCTTGCCATTGTCTACAGATCCAACTCCGAAGGCATATCAGCTTATGTCGATGCATCTTATGCCCCCGACATTGACGATCAGCCTATAAACATGTCTGAACTAGAAAAAGGAAAATCTATAACTGGATACCTCATTACTATGTATGGTGACCTGATAAATTGGGGCGTTCATCGCCAAAATATTCATGCTTCTTCATCCACAGCAGCTGAATTGATTGCTCTTCACGATTCTTTCGAGGATATAGAACTTGCTTGGTTAATAAATCGTGAATTCTTCTTAATTGACACTCCTGTAATTGTCTACGAAGACAATATCTCTGTTATTCATGTCATCTCAGGAGGAGGACAAAAACGTCTTCGAGCTCTTATGATCAAATGTTATGGACTTGCTCAGGCCTATAATGACAAAATTTTCACATTCAAACAAATAGCTACTGAAGATCAAATAGCTGACTTACTAACAAAAGCATTATCCAGTAAGCAGCATATCTTACTTACTAGTAAAATCCTAGAATCTCCAAATTGTGATCCTTAAAAAATCAACTCCCTTACCAAAATTTTGTCTGAAACATCACAAACATAATTATTATATTTTATCTCAATTTGCATGTTATTTATCCCGTTACCTAATATAAATTATTTTTGCATGTTACCATATTTATTATATTCTATTCATATTTATTAATCAATATACTTACTACAAGCGTCCAAATTAGTTACCATTTTATATGAACACTTTTTCAATTTTTAAATTTATATTTTTATAATTTGTAATTAAATATAATGAACTTTTAAACACTTTTGTAACACCCGCAGTCGTGATCGGTTCAAAAGATTGTAGGGGGGTGTTGAGACCACCAATCCTTCTCCCCTCTCACTCCTACGAACACACGAACATATATCGAATACATTTATTTATATCTACTCGCGGCTACACTGATATACCACTTCCGCCGCTCACTCGTTCATTTCCGTTACCGTTCGTTCATTACTCTGAAAATGTACTTTGCTTAAATTAATGTAACTTCTGAATAAACATTCGCTTCTTGGACATAACTTCAATCAAATCTCTCTTTTTGTTACACC